>SDVV010045355.1:0-10073 GCA_016164225.1 Gammarus roeselii
GGGTATTGTTGGGTAAAGTATGCTGAGAACAGTGACAGGGTATTGTTGGGTAAAGTATGCTGAGAACAGTGACAGAGTATTGTTGGGTAAAGTATGCTAAGAACAGTGACAGGGTATTGTTGGGTGAAGTATGCTAAGAACAGTGACAGAGTATTGTTGAGTAAAGTATGCTGAGAACAGTGACAGGGTATTGTTGGGTAAAGTATGCTGAGGACAGTGACAGGGTATTGTTGGGTAAAGTATGCTGAGAACAGTGACAGGGTATTGTTGGGTAAAGTATGCTGAGAACAGTGACAGAGTATTGTTGGGTAAAGTATGCTAAGAACAGTGACAGGGTATTGTTGGGTGAAGTATGCTAAGAACAGTGACAGAGTATTGTTGAGTAAAGTATGCTGAGAACAGTGACAGGGTATTGTTGGGTAAAGTATGCTGAGGACAGTGACAGGGTATTGTTGGGTAAAGTATGCTGAGAACAGTGACAGGGTATTGTTGGGTAAAGTATGCTGAGAACAGTGACAGAGTATTGTTGGGTAAAGTATGCTAAGAACAGTGACAGGGTATTGTTGGGTGAAGTATGCTAAGAACAGTGACAGAGTATTGTTGAGTAAAGTATGCTGAGAACAGTGACAGGGTATTGTTGGGTAAAGTATGCTGAGGACAGTGACAGGGTATTGTTGGGTAAAGTATGCTGAGAACAGTGACCGTGTATTGTTGGGTAAAGTATGCTGAGAACAGTGACCGTGTATTGCTGGGTAAAGTATGCTGAGGACAGTGACAGGGTATTGTTGGGTAAAGTATGCTGAGGACAGTGACAGGGTATTGTTGGGTAAAGTATGCTGAGAACAGTGACAGGGTATTGCTGGGTAAAGTATGCTGAGAACAGTGACAGAGTATTGTTGGGTAAAGTATGCTGAGAACAGTGACAGGGTATTGCTGGGTAAAGTATGCTGAGAACAGTGACCGTGTATTGTTGGGTAAAGTAGGCTGAGAACAGTGACAGAGTATTGCTGGGTAAAGTATGCTGAGAACAGTGACAGGGTATTGCTGGGTAAAGTATGCTGAGAACAGTGACCGTGTATTGTTGGGTAAAGTAGGCTGAGAACAGTAACAATAGTCAAAGGCATAAGCAAACGCGGGTTACCGAGCGTGGCGGTAGCCAGCCAAGTATGGATTGAAACTGATCATGTTGAGTGAAGCCAAGATCAAACACTTGTGGAAACATGCTGCTCGGCTCAGACATGGGCTGCAACTCCACCACATGTACACCAATGAATTAACACACCAGCACCGCAACATAACATAAACGTCACGTTCAACGACAAATTTACTTCTGTTCCTCTCATTACCAACCATGCAAAGAACTGTGGCATAACGCTGGTCGGGACTGGGAGTGGGAGTTAGAAAGAAATACCTGATGCAGGTAGCAGCGCCTTCCCCTTCACCAAAGACATGATGCTGGTCTCAGACCTCCCCAACACAGCTACAGCCAGGAAGAATGACCTCATCATGTTGTCCATGCACACTCAGCCCACTGCCACTGTTACCGGGAGGCCAGATATCATCATGCTCTATAATGAATACTATGCAAGAAGCGACACCTTCGACCAAATGTGTGCCCGTTACAACTGCAACATGAAAATAAAGAGGTGGCTGCTGCGACATATATTTGTCATCATACATTCTGATGACGTAAACTCATCTATAAAATACAAGGAAAACCTCAGAGAAGGCACGACCCGGCTCCAGTATCAAGAGGAAGAACCTACATTCGAGAAATAGCCCTACCAGGTCTTCAGCCGAGAAACGCATAAACGCTCCTACGGAGCACCAGCAGGTCAAGTCGATCATCAATCAGGCCCTTCTGCCAATGGTGCACTGGTGAGCTGGAGGAAGTTCTGCATCTGAGACGATGAAGCCCATGGTTCGATGCTCCTTGTTTAGTAAAAGGCTGGCGAGAATGCCCGAGTGCGGTGTCTCGCCTGCCGCACATCTGTCTGCCAGCTGCACTTTTCCCCCATCTGCAGTGACTGTGTAAGGTATAGGTACGTTCCATGGAATCCAGATGTAACTACTTTTTTTGTAACAGTTGCCATATTAGGTTATGACTAATGCATTACGAAAACAATTTGTTATAAAAATGACTTCTTGCCTCTTCCCTACAATTGTTGCCTCTTTCCCTACAACTGTTGCCTCTTTCCCTAAAAAATACATCTACGTTAGAAAAAATGTTATGGAAGTTCACCGTGAAAGATAGCTAAATTTCGCGGCATCAAATTCTGTTAACATTTGATATCGTTAGAAGCGGCTCCATTGATTTGTGAAACGTTATATCAATAGCCGTCAGCAAGAGAGTGAAAATTGGTGTTGGTGGTTCATCATGAGTACGGAATAGTTTTCAGTGGGTTTGTCGAAGGTTTCAATCTTTTCGTTTGTGTTTACGACTCAATTTGTCCCTAAGTAAAGAAATAGTCTGAATGCAAAGCTTATCGTAGATGCTTGATGAGTATTTTTATAAGGAATTGAGCGCAGAAGTAATTTATTCTCTTTGGTCTGGGGAAGACATAATGGCCTAGAAAAGCTTTGATTCCGGGGATGCAATCCATATTCTCTTAATCAATGCAACCCCCTGAAGATTAGCTCACAGAATATGACACATAAACACAAACTGGTCAAAATTATACAACGAAGGTCGAGGACTCAAGCGGACCTGTAACATCATATTTCTAGTGATGTGGTCATTCGGGAGTGCAGGCATATGCCCATGCGGACAAACAGTTGAAGCGTAAGATGTGTCTCCTGCATACGTTTCTCGTGCGCATAATTTTCAACTCACAACTGCAACAGCAAAAAAAACAAAAAGGCTGGGGTTCAATTGTTGCCCTTTTGTTAACAAAATTCCTGACCGAATGCTTTAACCTCCTTTAATGCGCGCACGCGCGGAAATAAAACCTCCTCCACAGCAAATGCTAAAGTTTGTCAGTCACTGGGAACATAAACAGCAGCAGCAACCTCTCGCAGCTTGCATCCTCTTACACTCGGCTTCAAAAGTTTATGCTAGGAGCTAACAGGGAGAGAAGAGGGGAACAACAAGTTAAAGAAGGTCGATAACTCATGCAGCAGTGAGAGGGTGGTGAATGGGTCTACGTCTCCCATGGGGGCACTTGCTACAACACTTTCTGCAACACTTGCTACAACACCCTGACACAAACACTCGAGCAAACACGCTTGCCAGTGTTACAGGAGTGCCTAGGATACCTCCTACTAAACCAGGCAACAATTAGACTCGGCCTTGGGGGGATAAACTCCCCCTTGAAGTTGCGGCCTCGGGAGCTCGACTCGAACCAACTTTTGTAGGGCGGGGGAAGGATTCGTGGTAGGGAGGATACCGGAGCTCGTGTATTTGTTTTAAAGTAAAGAATGTTGGAACGATGTAGACACCAGAAAATGATGATACATCGCGGGATATGAGACGAGAAAAAAACGTCGTATTATTTTCACCGAGATAACGATGCTCAAACATGACTTGATAAAATGCTTTTACCACGACGACAAAGTGTTTCAATATTCAGTGCCAACTCCTCTGGTTATGCGCGACAGCATTTACCGTCACCATCTGGTAATGCACGACAGGATTTACCGTCCCCATCTGGTAATGCACGACAGGATTTACCGTCACCATCTGGTAATGCACGACAGGATTTACAGTCACCCTCTGAGCATGCACGACATCGTTAACCGACACCCTCTGGTCATGCACGACACCATTTACCGTCACTATCTGGTAATGCACGGCATCGTCTACCGTCAGTTAATCCGCAAGGTCTCGACGAGATCGAATGCAGAGGAACGAAATACCAGACTGATTGCCGACCTAATTATTTAATCTCGTGCTGGTGGTTTTGGTCAGACAAATTAGGCCACGCCCAGAATCGCTGATACCTGCACTTGCCGGAGCAAGAACGGCAATACGAGGAATGGTATATGCTTATAAGCTTATATTCCTAAAACAGTAGCAGCTGTGCGATGCACCCGTACCTTCACATCTACTAAATAGAGCCTAAAAGTCAAAATAGAATAAGAAAGAGGAAAAAATCCCCGCAGCGAGATCAAGGAGATGTCAGCATTAAAGGTAATTAAGCCCACAGCGAGATCAAGGAGATGTCAACATTAAAGGTAATTAATCCCCGCAGCGCGATCAAGGAGATGTCAACATTAAAGGTAATTAATCCCACAGCGAGATCAAGGAGATGTCAGCATTAAAGGTAATTAATCCTCGCAGCGAAATCAAGGAGATGTCAGCATCAAAGGTAATTAATCCCCACAGCGAGATCAAGAAGATGCCAGCATTAAATGTAATTAATCCCAGCAGCGAGATCAAGGAGATGTCAACATTAAAAGTAATTAATCCCCGCAGTGAGATCAAGGAGATGTCAGCATTTAAGGTAATTAATCCCACAGCGAGATGAAGGAGATGTCAACATTAAAGGTAATTAATCCCACAGCGAGATCAAGGAAATGTCAACATTAAAGGTAATTAATCCCACAGCGAGATCAAAGAGATGTCAGCATTAAAGGTAATTAATCACCACAGCGAGATCAAGGAGATGTGAACATGAAAGGTAATTAATCCCACAACGAGATCAAGGAGATGTCAATATTAAAGGTAATGAATCCCCGCAGCGAGATCAAGGAGATGTCAACATTAAAGGTAATTAATTCCCACAGCGAGATCAAGGAGATGTCAGCATTAAAGGTAATTAATCCGCGCAGCGAGATCAAGGAGATGTCAGCATTAAAGGTAATTAATCCCCGCAGCGAGATCAAGGAGATGTCAGCATTAAAGGTAATTAATCCCCGCAGCGAGATCAAGGAGATGTCAGCATTAAAGTTGATTAATCCCAGCAGCGAGATCAAGGAGATGTCAGCATTAAAGGTAATCAATCCCCGCAGCGAGATCAAGGAGATATCAGCATTAAAGGTAATTTAGTCGGCATGCATCCTTTTTCGATTCACACATTGAAAAAAATATATATTCATATTTACCGTCTTCCATTTACGGTCGGTCATTTAACGTCTCCCTGTTGAATGCTCAACAATCAACATCACTATTAACACACAATTGTAAGTCAACAATCAACATCACTCTAAACAACACTATTGTAACTCAACAATCAACTTCACTATTGTAACTCAACAATCAACTTCACTATTGTAACTCAACAATCAACTTCACTAATGTAACTCAACAATCAACTTCACTATTGTAACTCAACAATCAACTTCACTATTGTAACTCAACAATCAACTTCACTATTGTAACTCAACAATCAACTTCACTATTGTAACTCAACAATCAACTTCACTATTGTAACTCAACAATCAACTTCACTAATGTAACTCAACAATCAACTTCACTATTGTAACTCAACAATCAACTTCACTATTGTAACTCAACAATCAACTTCACTATTGTAACTCAACAATCAACTTCACTATTGTAACTCAACAATCAACTTCACTATTGTAAGTTAACAATCAACGTCAATATTGTAAGTCAAGATACACTAGATATGATTTATTTGTAAGCGGCAAGAAAGATCCCAGCAAAACGTCTAATATTAATGCGTGCTGTACAACCATACATGCTCATTATATAATAATAATACCCTCTGTACAATCATACATGCTCATTATATAATATTAATACCCTCTGTACAACCATACATGCTCATTATATAATATCAATACCCGCGTTACAACCGTACATGCTCATTATATAATAATAATAATACCCGTTGTACAACCATACACGTTCATTATATAATATCAATTCCCGCGGTACAACCATACATGCTCATTATATAATATTAATACCCGCGGTACAACCGTACCTGCTCATCATAGAATAATAATACCCGCTGTACAACCATACTCGCTCATTATATAATATCAATACCCGCGGTACAACCATACATGCTCATTATATAATATTAATACCCGCGGTACAACCGTACATGCTCATCATATAATAATAATACCCGCTGTACAACCATACTCGCTCATTATATAATATCAATACCCGCGGTACAACCATACTTGCTCATTATATAATAATAATACCCGCGGTACAACCATACATGCTCATTATATAATAATAATACCCGCGGTACAACCGTACATGCTCATCATATAATAATAATACCCGCTGTACAACCATTCACGTTCTTTGTATAATATCAATACCCGCGGTACAACCGTACATGCTTATTATATAATAATAATACCCGCGGTACAACCGTACATGCTCATCATATAACAATAATTCCCGCTGTACAACCATACACGATTATCATATAGGTACGCTTTACATCGTGGATTGTTCGAATTTGAATAAATCTAATCGTAAAGAAGTGTACAAGTAACTCGCTTAGAGTCAATACTCCGTTGACCATTTAAATTAATCTCAAACATAAATTTGTTAACACGTGTGTAAATGAAGTAATTCATATGATTTAAAACAGTGTTATTTATTATAACTTGCATTCATTTTAGAATAGCAAATTATAAGCAAAAATATAGATCCAACTGCAGACGTGAGTCACGGAGATCCAAGTGCAGACGTGAGTCACGGAGATGTCATTGCAGACGTGAGTCACGGAGATGCCATTGCAGACGTGAGTCACGGAGATCCAAGAGCAGACGTGAGTCACGGAGATGCCATTGCAGACGTGAGTCACAGAGATGCCATTGCAGACGTGAGTCACGGAGATCCAAGAGCAGACGTGAGTCACGGAGATGCCATTGCAGACGTGAGTCTCGGAGATTCATGTGCAGACGTGGGTCACGGAGATTCAAGCACAGCCGCGAATCAGGGAGATGCCATCGTGACGTAAATGAACTCGTCGGGATCGATGGCTGCTGCAGCAGGTCATGTGACAAAGGTGCTCGACCATTAAAGAATAGTTGTGAACCTAAAAAGTTGGTGGGTAGATGGATTAGGTAATGAATCGTGGGTGTTCGAAAAAAAAGCTGTCTCACCGACCAAAACAGTTCATAGTAAACATTAGAGAGCATATTGTTTCGTAAAGCATAAAAGGAATATGTATTTCATTTCACTTCTCTTAAAGTGGCGACGACACAAGTCTTTGCAAGCTAATTGTCGCCCTTCGAAATGAATGCTACAATAAAAGCCTTCTGCTCTGCTCCTTTCTTAACCCGCACGGCCACGCCGCACTGTGCCACTTTGTGGCTGTTGTGCACCCGCTTGCTTTATGGGGCAAGTTAAAATGCAAAAAAAGTTTGATTTGGACCATGTTTGCATTTAGAAAGAGATAGCGAAGCCGAGAGGGCGGAACGGGCCGCTCTTCTGAGTGTGCTTGGACGAGCTATGCTGGGGACACTTGTGCTTTGTTTGGGTAAAGAGCGTATCTACTTGAGCTTTGTTAAAGCGGAGAGCGTATCTACTTCAACTTTTTTTAGACAGATAGCGTATCTACTTTAACTTTGCTTGGTTGGAGAGCGTATCTACTTTAGCTTTGGTTAGGTGGAAAGCGTATCTGCTTTAACTTTGTTTGGGTGGAGAGCGCATCTACTTTATCTTTGTCGGGCGGATAGCGTATTTACTTTAACTTTGTTTGGGTGGGGAGCGTATCTACCTTAGCTTCGTTTGGCTGCCGAACGTATCTACATTAGTATTGTTTTTGGTTGAGAGCGTATCGACTTCAGCTTTGTTTAGGTGGGAAACTCATAAACTTTAGTTCTGTTAGGGGGAGAGCGTATCTACTTTAGCTCCTTTTTGAGTGGGGAACATATCTACTTTATATTTGTTTGGGTAGAGAACGTATCTACTTAGAATTTGTTTGGGTGGAGTGAGTATCTACTTTATCCCTGTTTGGGTGGAGTGAGTATCTACTTTAGCTCTGTTTGGTGAAGTGAGTATCTACTTAAGCTCTGTTTGGGTGGAGTGAGTATCTACTTTAGCTCGGTTTGGGTGGAGAGCGGTCCAGAAGTACATAAAGTTAGGTTAGTTAGAAGGATGACCATATCAGAGAGGACACGAAACAGTGCCGTCATCAACAGGAGAGTAGCTCGGAGATACACGACGTCTTGCTTCCTATCACAACGTCCTGCTTCCTGTCACGACGTCCTGCTTCCTACACAGCATCCTGCGTACTAAGTTTTGCTAAGCAACAACGTTTCAAATAGCACACTTCATCTATACGTTTTTAAAGCATCACGCTCATATTGTGACGCAGCGTGTTAAAAAAGATCACATCACTCTCATAGTGTGACGCAGCGTGTTAGAAACGATTGCATCACGCTCATGGTGTGACGCAGCGTGTTAGAAACGATTGCATCACGCTCATAGTGTGACGCATCATGTTAGAATTGATTCCATCACGCTCATAGTGTGACGCAGCGTGTTAGAAACGATTGCATCACGCTCATAGTGTGACACAGCGTGTTAGAAATGATTGAATCACGCTCATAGTGTGACGCAGCGTGTTTGAAATGATTGCATCGCGCACATAGTATGACGCAGCGTGTTAGAAATGATTGCATCACGCTCAAAGTGTGAAGCAGAGTGTTAGAAATGATTGCCTCATGCTCATAGTATGACGCAGAGTGTAAAATGATTGCATCATGCTCATAGTATGACGCATCGTGTGAGAAATGATTGCATCACGCTCATAGTGTGACGCAGAGTGTTAGAAAGGATTGCCTCATGCTCATAGTATGACGCAGAGTGTAAAATGATTGCATCACGCTCATAGTATGACGCATCGTGTGAGAAATGATTGCATCACGCTCATAGTGTGACGCAGCGTGTTTGAAATGGTTGAAATTGATTATAAAAGCTATCAAAAACAGCATTACCGTGCAGCAGCCTATGTTATTGTAACTTGCCTTGCTTCGTCATCTTCTCCTTCAGAGTCCACAGTACTGCAGCTGCTAGACCACAGTACTGCAGCTGCTAGACCACAGTACTGCAGCTGCTAGACCACAGTACTGCAGCTGCTAGACCACAGTACTGCAGCTGCTAGACCACAGTACTGCAGCTGCTAGACCACAGTACTGCAGCTGCTGGGCCACAGTACTGCAGCTGCTAGACCCTTGCCCCAGGATCTGTGCAATTGTCTATACTGACGTCAATGGATATCCTGCTTGACGTAAATTGTTGGTGTCCGGTGCTTTGGCATAGCATATACCATAAGGATGAGATTACTGTTCGTTCGCTGTACATATAAAGTATACCATTGCTTCCTGACTGTTGAATGATGATATTGTGGGTACCACTGAAAGTTACGCTTTCCGTAGCTGCTCGTCTATACAAGCTATAACAATAAAATGATCTTTGAAGCAAGAGTTTTCTTGAATAGGAAAGCTCTTGTTATTCCTCTGTAAAGAGGCCCACATTCTATCACGAAGTGGACCCGCTAAGAGATAAGGTTTAACATCTCGTTGAAGAACATCAAAGGAAATGGGTCAGAGTCCTCAGTAGCACGGATACGGTGCCAGGCGATAGGTGTCTAAGTGGAGGAGCTGTGTGTGCTCAAGGAGCTTAGGGACAAAATATGGTAACTTAGAAAAGTTGGTTATAAACACAAGTGGCCAACATACAGCAGTTCAAGATGGCAGAAGTTAGGAGAGAACATTAAATGCTGCAGAACATTTATAGGAGTGGAGTACTGAAACTGGCAAAAGGAGAATCGGGGAGGATACACTCTGTAAATGGAAGAGAAATATTATACTACAGTTCATATGAAATGGAAGAGTTCCAAAACAACGCGACCAAAAGTAGGAAGTGATGGATGAGACTAATAGCTTGTGAGTAATGATAGTGCTTGAGGTAAGGTACTTAAGGAATATGACGCCTGGATAAAATGAAGTGCTTTATGAAGAGACCACTACAGCCAATCCACGGTCATGAACCAACGTCTTAACAACATCGAAAGACTTAAGAGGCTGCAAAACGAAGAAATCCGTCAGTAGAAATTGACGGAAAAGGGTTCCGATGTATAATCTGAATGTAGTTGTGACTTGATGTTAGGAATTTCTCTGCATGAGCGAGT
>SDVV010045356.1:0-10073 GCA_016164225.1 Gammarus roeselii
ATCACATCACGAATAATTATTGAATTTGTGTACCAGATTTCATTAACAAAGGTTAGCTTGCCACTCTGTTGAAACAGTTAGATCAGGTAATTTCTCATGGTAAATAACAAGGTCCTGTTATACTCAAAATAAAATGTATATCCTTATTGAATGAAATAGTGTCAACAAGTTACTTGACTATATCTGAAACAGCTAGTCGGTGTTATTATCCATTAGAGAAAGAAACCTAACCGGTTATCAATATTGGTCTCCAATCAGTACCTATATTATTGCAAGGTGACGACAGTCAAGATGAAGGTGCAAGGCGACGACTTCTGACGACATTGTATAATTGTTTGGTCGAAAGTTTAACAATAATATCACGACGCTGGTCAATGAATGAGTTTAGGAGTAAAACAGTTCGATTTGATTAGTTTTATAATACAAAACAAGCATTGGAAGATGGAACCTTCTCTTTTTTGAAGGTAGTACATTCAAATTGGGATGTTAATATCACCGCACATCAATTAGGAATAGCGCAGTTTGTTTCATGAAAACTTATATACGGATGTATTTCTCATGATTACACCATAACGACGAGTCTAGTGTTTTTTGGGCTGTATTCAGCGTTGTTGTTAGTGGATTCAATGGCATGCCTTGAATATTCCCGATGGTGATGAACCACACTTGACAACTTAATATGAACAATAGTGTGAGTGACGCTTGATGAACATTATTACTTCGTCACATACATGAACTTATTTATTATATAGTTGTAAATAAGTCGCGGATAGGAAAACTTTCTCTTTAGGTTCGAGATAACAAAACAAAAACTGTGTATTAACGGACCCGAAAATTTGTTCATCCGATGGCCCCTCGCATGCCTGTGATATGCTCTTTGTATTGGGGTCGCCATCAACCTAATTAATCGCATGCTTGGGTCGAAATAGGCTCCCAACACAAAGTTTCCTCCACTTTCTTTGATACAAATGATGAAGCACAGTTTTTTCATTACACTTCTTCCCATTTTGGGCTAATACAAAACTCAACTCATAGCTCGAAAGCAAAATTATGCTACAAAACCACTTGCAATTATCTTATTTTCACAAAACATAGCGACTTGATGACCCTCTCATCGTCTGTAATTTCTTTATCAATTCAAGCCGTCTCACCCGACACTCATCTTCTCAATTACAAAAGGGCTCGGTGTCTGATCTTAAAGTTGCAGAAAATGAACACTTCGTCTTATTAGAAGGGTGCTGAAGAATAAGATAATAAAGCCTGCTTTCTCACACGCCTCCCTATCTTACGATCCATATCCCAGGACGTTGTACCGCAAATAATAGACTTTCTCTTTTCCAGGACCCACTGTCGTCATTCTTGCCCGCTACTTCACAAACATTCGCAGGCTTGTAAACTAACTCCCCAGGCCAGTTCTACTGTGTCGTAATGCATAATATATTATGCAGTCACGCTGAGACGCCAGGCCGAGGCGTGCGAGGCTTCTGTATGAAAAGCGGCTCTGAGCCTAAGCTTAGAAGCTGTTGATGGTGTTTGTGTCAGTGGGGCGAGATAAGCAGTGAAGACCATACACATGTAAGAAGAGGATGATGTTGCTTGTTTTAGTGGGGAGAGAGAGCATATGTGACCAGACTCGTAGAGAGACAAGGCAGAGGCGTGTGAGGGCCCTGCGTTGAAGTGGCTCTGGGCCTATGCTTAGAAGCTGTTGATGGTGTTGGTTGTGGTGGGGCGGGAGAAGCAGTAAGGACCATTCGCATGTAATAAACTGATGATGTTACCTCTACTAGTGGGGAAAGAGAGCACATGCGACCAAACTGATGACACTGGTAGTGGTGGAAGCGCCGACAGAGAAAAGCGTTTTGTTCTCGACATCTGCTGCTGGGGGCGGAGAGGATAGGAAATGCTTGCTGCCTAACAGCTACATCTGGTTGCGGTGCGGAGAGAAAAGAGCTTCCTGCCTGACAACAGATGCTAGTTACGGAAGGTGGTCGTTGGAGGGTGAAGGTAACGCTCGCTGCACAGGTCATGGAACAATTTTGGATTGTGCGACCAAATTTTCTTGGCTATATTATTGCTTTGTGGTACGACGCACCTGCATCCCAAATAATTTATGTATGTACATACAGCCCCGTTCACCTAAGTTAGCAGGTGCTGTCGTTCCTGCCCACAAGATCGACAGCTCGAACACAAAATAATTCAAGAAAAAGGCTGTGCATTCCAACGTCCACCAAAAAACTTGTTTCCAATATTATCCTAAAACCTAGAAGTTTGGCAGTTCATTGGAGGTCGACAGGTTCGCATTGGCTCGAGACGCAACGAAAATATCAGCCTTGAAACCAGACTTGAACCCGTGATTAAATGTAAAATAAATTTTTCTCCCCTTTCACAGATGGGCTGAGGTCCGCTGCTGGCGCTTGGGGCAATTCCGCTTCATAGATGGCGCTGTTTTAGATGTTGCCTTATGTTCAAATCTAACTTACTGGTTTGGGAAGTTGGAGCGGGAGATCATCAAGTAGGTGTGGTAAAGCAGGGCTACGTTGGGGCAGAATGAAAACTCCGTCAAAGTTTTATTAATATTAGCTTTGCAAATACTTACTTTCTAAGGGTTTTGTGGATTGTACACGAAAATTTCTTTCATTTTATTTTGTTCGTACATATACATTTTGGCTCATAAGATCCGTCGAAGGTAGATTGTTTGAGTGACTCACTTTGCGCCAGTTGTGTGACTTACGTAATTTTAGGAGAGTTTCTTTTCAGCTCATATTATTCGTCATTTGACGGCTTTGTTAGGCCTTCTTTGCTGATTATCGTTAACCTTGTCAGGTGATTAAAAGTTGTATGCTCAATAAGGCTTTTTAAAGTTTATCAAAGGCAGTTCACCAATTATCAAAGGTATTGCGTTACTTATATTATTCATATGTTCAACAATTACTGCCCTGAACAGATCCTATCTCACTCATATTGTCCTCCTATCGCTATCATCTAGAAGCGCCTCAATAAAGTGCAGCCTCTGAGTTATATGCAGTAATGTACAGTAACTTCAAACTCAGGTGGTTTTTACCTGTATTGTGCGCAGAGAAGTCGATACCATTTTCGAAACCGACTTGGGCTTCACTCGACAATTCGTGTATTATTCTCTTTCATGTTCAGAATCCTGGTGAGTTTCCCTAGAGCCGCCCAGCATCTACAACGAGCAGCGAGCGGACGGGATCTTGGATGCATCTGTTTTTTCCACCCGTCTTTGCCTTGGTGGTGCCCCCCCCCCCTCCTTTTCCCTGAATGACTCGGTGTAATTGCCTCCGTAATTTGTTTTTATCATTTAAATTAACATATATCTGTTATCATCTATTCACACTAATCAATTGTTTCGGTAGTGAAGCGTGAGGTCGTAATTTTTCAGCGATATAGCAGGGTGTGCTGTATTTATATAATATCTGTAGACTATCCGTCCAACCGTCAGCAGAGTCACTTGTTTCAACCCTATAAGTGAATGGGGGAGGAGAAACATCAGTGTGAAGGTAGATAGAGAGCGTGCGAAGGATTGGGATGAGTGGGGAATGATTGTGAATTGTTGGGTTTGACGCAAACCTGATGCAATTTCCTATCCGAGACGTCTCTTTTCTAAAAAAAGAAGTGATGAGCGTAGGTACGGGATGTCATGTCAATTATGATGCAACAGCGGTAAACCAGCTAAATCTGTCGGGCCCTGCTACTGACACTGGTCTTGGGACGCGCAGAATACGTGCTGCGGTTTCATGGTAGGACCATTTTACTCAAAAAAACTAGACTTTGTAATGTGTTTGAGTAGACGAGGCCATCCCTCTTCTGGAGATTTAAGCCATGCGTATGTATCTGTATAAATTATAAATCAGGAATCGGACTGACAAATCTTCTAACTGCTGATGTTTCTTTATATTCTTTCAACGTGGTTAGCAAGTCACAGACACATTGCTTCTGTAAGTAACACTAAATGGTTACCCTTTACACCTCGATATCACTTCTGAAGAATTTTGCCTTCGTTTCCTTGAGCCCACAAGCGATTAAATTCACCAGGCCTGAAAACAGGAAAATCCCAACTTATATAAACTGCATCCATTTCTGTCTTCGCTACTGAACAGTGCAGAGTCCTACCCGTGACGGTACAGGTGGCGTGTTTCATGGACTTGCTGCTCAGGTGTCAACAAAAACCCTTCCTGCGATAATAGAGCAAGGGTGATTGGAATCTCCAAAGTCGTGGTTTGGGGGCTTGTGTGATAGTTTGCTGAGGGATTTGGAATGAAGTCTGACGCTCGTCCGTTGAATGCAATTAGGAGTGGTTGGGTGTTCATCTTGATATGACTAGAACGGACGCACAGCGCGGGTCAGAGCGATGTTTGCTGGAATTTTTGTGGTGTTTAAATTAAACTAAAATATTGAATGCGGCCCCGTATTCATGGGATGAATGTATGAATGATATCGTGTACTGACGGGATTTGATTGAATTGATTTAATGTTTTGGTTGCATATCTGACGGGTAGACATAAATTCTTCGGAGTTGAAAGCGAGAATTTTCAAAAGTCTATTTTTTTGACAGTTAGAAACCCTGACTTTTAAGACTTTCACAATGCGTTCCAAATTTGTTATGACCTCACAATGGTCGAATGCATCCAGTTCAGGCAAATTGCCTGACTAAAAAATATGCAGAGCCACTGACATTGTTTTAAAGTGTGGGATTCATAATACCTTATTTTCGCGTCATGAATAGCAAATATGTAACTTATGAAGCATATTTCCAAGCCGGGACACGGCATTATCGTACGTTCTCGATGTATGCTTGATAATGAATCAGAGTCCGTCATTTCAACTGTAAAATTCTCCAGAACGAATCATTGTATCTTCATTTATGTTTTAAATTGGCTTAAACAATATGTTTCTGTATGCCCAGTTGGAGCCCTCTAGATTACAGAGGATCGTCAGCTGGCTGATATAACAATGGTTGCCGAGACGAAGTGTGATGATGAAGTGAGTAAATTAATCTAAGTTTGCAATTTCCCGCATCGGTAGGCATTGGGTCCTTCAAAACAAAGTTATAGCAACACAGATTAATACTCTGGCCTCGTTGTGATGGTCTCCGTAATTTCTTGACCCATGAGAACTTTATCCACGCGCTGCTGTGTTCGTTTGTGTTCATGTGGAAACAGCGCGTAGACATAAACGGGTCTCAATTTTATTAGTCTGGATGGTAGTGATGGCGATTTGAATGTCCAATTATATAGCGATTTGGATAACATGAATGTCTTTTATTATCCAGTTCTCATATTTGACTCTAAGACGGATTGACAAAACTTTTGAAAATCCATGTATATTATATTTTCTGAATCATTTCTTACTCGAATTGTATTATCAGTTTTACCTATATTCACCGAAAATAAGTATCAGTGATTGAATGTTATTATTGAAAATGTTGAGTTGTATTATAAACGAATTATTCGACGTTATTTTTGATTTAAAATACAATAATATTCATTCCTGCATCCAATGCCAAATGAACCATGCGCATTCAGCCCTTTCACGTGGGCCTTCTTGGCGATGCAAAACAATGCAGGTATATTGGATATAGATCACTATATCTTGATAAGCTTTTTGCCATGAACAATCCAACAAATCGTGTGTTGGCGGAAGCCTCAGGATCCATATTGGGATCAAGTTGCCGTATTTGAATATCGTCCATATTTCCACCCATAGGTGTATGTCTCGTCCCACCGTTTCCAGAGAACATCATTCTTAAATTGGATGCGGCAACCAGTCTGTTAGGAAAACAATTCGATTAACTCGCCAACCCAAAACTGGTTGTTAACGGCGATATTGTGGCCGGACACATTAATACCCCCGATGGAAAAGCATAATATAATACTGAACGTCACAGAATCGTTTCGTTTGGAATGCCCTATTCAGTGAAATACTAACCACGTTGGACGGGTGAGTCATTTTGAAGATTGTCGTCACAATATCCTGAGATCAAATTTAGAATCAAGATTTTCATTTGTACTTTACCTAATTTTTAGAAATTAGATGATCAGTAGTGTAATTTCAATGTAGTAAATAACATCTATATCAGATCACAATGTATTAGACATACATTATTCGGTTAAATATGATTAGGTGTTGTATTGTGAACTAGACTAACATGTTCTATGCTCGCTAAAATATCTTTGTTAAAAAATTGTGGAACAATATGTTTCCCGTCTTCATTCCGTCATCTTATCTTATTGACATGTCCGCCTTGATAATGACCTAGGAGAGAGGCCCTGAGAGAGGGGAGGGTTGACACATCCTGCTTGGGACCGCCTACCACAATTCACCACAAACGTCGCTCACGTGAAATATTTCAATGGATATTCGTTGCAATGTCAGCTGCTGCTATTGACGGTCAAATAAATATGTAGTTCCAAATTACTTTGACCATTGTGAGACACACTGTCATGCATAGATGACTTCTTCCTAATATGGACATTTTCTCCAGCTGTATGAGCAGAAATAGTTATATCAGACATGGGAGAGAAAAGGCTTAAAAAGGACCTTCAATGGCGACATAAGGTCAAGGAACCTTTCATCTTCCACCCATGTCATCCAATGAAATAGATTGGCGGAATGGGTGACGCATACATAACGCGAAGAACAGTTGCTGCGACACTTGGGGTTAGGTCTAGTGACAGGGGGACGTGGGGGTGGGGGAGCGATAGAGTATATCTTAAAGTGTATTGAACCGGACTAGGCTTTGATGAAGGGATTACGTTTATCCATCATACACATTCACATATGTGAGTCATTCACTTGCGGTCATATTTTTCAATGATGAAATCAAGGTACATTATCTAATATTATATAGGTGTTCGCAAAAATCGCAACCGTAGGGTCGCGCGGACCCCTAATGCGGCGGTGAATGAAACATTGCGGATAAATGTTCCGTTTCTCACAATGCAGCTGCGACCCCACTAATAATAGAATAAGGTGACATATAGCTGATCTTCATGCGGAATCAATCTTCCTTTCTTTTATTTCTGTTGACCCGAACACGATAAATTCCCTTCCATCATTTCCGATCCTCGACAATGATTTTCATCAATCATTTGCATACTAAATAGCACGAAATTATGACCGTTTTCGAACATTTCAAAAATCAAGTTCTAATTGAGTGAATATTTTTGATAAAGAACAGGTTCATTGGAGCAGGACTGTAAGTTCCGTTCGATCTTACACATATGTAAAGCATAGTGCGTGTATCACTTATTGTTGTAAGGTCTATGATAGTGAGGTCAGAGGGTCCTTTCGCCACCAAAACGAGACTTTTAGCTAGAGCACGATTTGAGATTTGTCCGACTGACATGAAGCCAATCAATATAGCGATGTTAAGAGATTTTTGGTATAATATCTATGAATATGTAAATTTTTAACGTAAATACCACTATTACCATAATTGACATATAGCTCATGTTCGTCGTCGTGATTTGTTTAATATTTTTAAACAAATCACGACGACGAATCCTTCAGTAACAACAAATTATGGGAATCCTCCAGTAACAAAATTGGGCGGATGCCCAATAAACAAACATTTGATTCATCTCAAGGAAAATGTTTGAGTTAAGGCCTATGCTTATCGAATGCCTTAAAATATTTGGTCCCCTGCTTGTTTCTGAATTGTTTGGAGGAGAAGTGAGCAAAAGTTCTGCTAATGACGTCGTAAACGCAAACTTTTCCATCGCCTGCCTCTTGTTTCAGAACTTTTGTGTTTACTGATGACGTTAGTTGGAGGCTGTGCGAAAACGCATTTTTTACTGATTCCATTTGTCGACGAGGGCGGAAACGTTTCTTCTTCTGATCCCGTTACTCGTGTGTAAAGAAAACGATCTCTGTTTAATGGAACCAAAGGCTGGAGAAGAGCTGGAAAAGGGTTTTTATCGATTCCGTTGACTAGTGGCGACATGAAACATCGTTTGTTTAATGATGCCGATCGTTGGTTGCAGCGCAATCTTTTAGAGCCTCAGAGCATTACTAAATTGTTGCAATTTGATCCCATCAATAAGGTACTCTGTTTTATGAACAATATACCAACGATAACAATTAACCCTTAATTGATACAGATACAAATACAGACACTAGGCTGAATCCTCCAGAAAGGAGGGTGACCAACGACCAAGATGCTCCTCACACTTTCATACGCTCACATTCACACAACCTAAACCTTTTGTGCTAACGGGTCCGGCCGGCAACAACGCAACAGACACTCTGGGTCATAAGTTCGGTCTGAGGAACCGTTGTCAGCAGCAGGGCCAGACAGTTTTCACTGGTTTACCACCGCCGCATCATGATGATCGCCCTCCCACCCCCCATACCCACGACTATCCCGACAACGTGATGCCAAGGGCGGAAAAGCACATCAGAGCACATAGTCAGAAATCAACCTGGTCAACCGTTCTCTACTCACGCCTGTTCATTGCACGCTCTCCTGCCGCTTCCACATTCAAGTCTCTACTCACCAACGTTTTCTTCACACCATCCATCCACCCAAACTTCGGTCTACCTCTTGGTCTTCGTCCACTCGCCTCTGTCTTCATCACCCTCTGTACAAATCTCCCTTCATCCATCCTCACCATGTGCCCAAACCATCTCAGAACACGCTAATTCACTCTGTCTTCCAACTTTTTCACCATCCCCGTTCTGAATCGAACCACGTCGTTGGTCATTTGGTCTCTCAGCGTAACTCTAGACATGCTCCTCAAACATTTCAACTCGGAAACATTCAACCTTCTTCTCTCCTCTGCTCTCACCCCCAAGTCTCAGCTTCGCAAAGCACACTTGGGACAACAACACCCTTCTACAACCCTCTCTTTGCATCCATCTCCAACATCCTACATCTCATTATACTCTTATATGCCCCCAGCACATTACACCCCTCCTTCTCTCGCGCCTTCACTTCAGCTCCCACTAGTTCAGTCACCTTCACATGGGAGCCCAGATACTTTAAACATTGAACTTCCTCCAACATCTCTCCATTTAGAAGGACACTAATTTTGCTTGCATCCACAGTCCTCGAGCATCTCATTCTTTTACTTTTATCCACGTTCACTCGAAGCTTCTTCTTCTCACACACTCTACCAAACTCAGACACTAGCCTACATAGAATCTCCTATGAATCCACCACCAGCGCTGTCACATCCGCAAATAGCACCTGGCTCAACTGCCAACTCTGCCGTTTGCCTCTATCAGCTCCAAGCCACGATCCACCACACTCGCGTTCACCTCCCTGACCACTCCATCCATGTAGAGATTGAAAATAAATGTTGACATCACTCATTCATGTCTCAGTCCCAGTTTCACTGTGAACCAATCACTCACCTCGCTCCTCACTCTAACACATGCTCGGCTGCCAACATAGCAACTCTACACCCCTTTCAACAGATATCCGCCCACTCCATACAAACGCAACACACTACACAGCGCTTCCCTGTCAATCCTTTCGTATGATTTTTCCTGATCCAGGAATGCCTTGAACACATCCTTCCCCTCTGAAAGATACTTCTCATAGACCTGTCTCACTGCCAAAATATGATCGGCTTACCTTCAGCCACTCCTAAAGCCACACTTTTCTTCTCCAATTGCACAGTCCGTACAGTCTCTAATCCTTTTGATCAGCACTCTCCAGTACAATTCACCAGCCACACATAACATACTAATACATCATGAGTTGCAGCATTAATTTTTATCTCCTTCGCGAGTGTGCTGGGTCGTGGCTTGGAACTCTTGGAAGCGAATGGGCGGAGTTGGCAGTTGAGCCAGTTGCTATTTGCTGATGATACGGCCCTGGTTGCGGATTCGGAGGAGAAACTATGTAGGCTAGTGTCTGAGTTTGGTAGAGTGTGTGAGAGGAGGAAGCTTCGAGTGAACGTGGGTAAGAGTAAAGTAATGAGATGCTCGAGGACTGTCGATGCGAGCAAAATTAGTGTCGCCCTAAATGGTGAGCTCTTGGAGGAAGTTCAGTGTTTTAAGTATCTGGGCTCACATGTGGAGAAAACTGAACTAGTGGAAACTGAAGT
>SDVV010045357.1:0-10073 GCA_016164225.1 Gammarus roeselii
TGATTTGGTAATTGAAATTTAGTTCGAGGGAGCTGCTGAACACAAAGCTGCTATAGGCAAGGGACTGGCTGCCTGTGGTTCGAGCAGCGAGCAGGGCGACCGCCACTGCCCCAAACTGCACCCATTGGACATCCGCTTGTAAAGATGACCGACTATTTGAGATGTAATAATTTTAGTGAAACGATAAAAACAGGTAACTGCTTCATCATGATCATTAAAATGGATGAAATGATGAGTAGTTGACAAAAAAACGAGGGACATAACATCGTTATTTTGAATTTACCTTGAGATGTTTGTACCGAACGCGATGCAGGTCACCCATTCGGAGGAGGGTGGCAGTAGTTCTAAACTAAGGTTATTACCAGTGGAAGTCGGCTGTACTGGAGCGACCCAAAGAGGCTCCCTACACAGGAATGAGCTGAATGCGAGTGCGAACTAAAACAGCTCCTTCTGCTGGAAAAGAATGAAATCCTTCTCTCCCACGAAATCACACCCATCCCAGAGAAGACAGCAACAAGGTCGTTCAGCAGCTGCAAGACGAAGCTAGGTGCGGAATTTATTCTTATCGACCATGCCTTGCCCTACGATACACCATTATTAGATAAAGGTGGGTCAACTTTTGATTAGCGGTTGATTTACGCTGTGTTCACGGTGGATTGCCCGTGATAAAACTATACAAAACCTGAGGATTTAAATAACTTTGGATTGGCGGGGAATTGACGTTGAATTAAAGGTTATTAACGATAGATTACCGGTAGATGAATGACGGATGTGAGGGAAAAAAAGGTAGATTAGCGGTAAATTTAACATTGATTGTCCTTTGTTTGAAGGTGGATTAACAAAGTAGAATCATTAGCCTGCCGCGGCACGACGGGAACCCTCATACAATTCTCACTTTTCAAGGGTAAGGGGAAATTTTTGTGCAAATTGCAACTATTTGAGTTACCGCGAGCGCAGTAAACTTACGTTAGGTTACCTGAACCTAACATGCGTACACTGGTACATAAATGATGAACGTACATTGGTTTTGTTGTTGTAACTATTATTCAGAATAATCGTTTATTCCTTCTTATTATTACGTAATCTCGAAGTGCAGGAGAATGAAGCATAGCACTACAGCTGAACAACATTTATTGTTCAGGAATATCAGACGGCTGGAATGATTATGCATATAACACGTATACATTTCCTTTACAATCACTAAAAATAAGGTATTGTATAGATAAATGTCTTCTTCACAGTATCAATATATATTTTTTATTTTGGGAACACTTACATCAATTTACTTAAACCTCATCGATTTAAATATACTATAACAATCAGTATTACGGTATGCTTATTATTACTATTATAATAGGTACAATAACTCTCCAGTAGTTTATACGCAATACTGAACTGGCCAGCACTAATTCAGAGCTTGACTGTTCACAGATAACCTATTTAGGCGGCGTATAAGTTCACTCTTTATTAGCTAGATTGACTTGAGCTCTCACTAGAGTGTGTAAATATTCAACCCGCTGTGAGTCATGTGATGATCATGAGTGCAAGCGTTTTGCTAAAATACTTCAGTAAAATATATGAATGAAACTGATGGTGCATGCCTACCCAAACTATTCCGAGCATGTGTATTCGACTATGAAAAGTATACCTCTCAATAATTGTTGCCCTAAAGGGTTTATACGTTTCCTAACAGGAACAGAAACGTCGTTCGCAGGGGTGGAAATTACTTCACGTTTGGACAATTTGTGTGACGATGACAAAAAAAGAATTGTTATTCGGGTATTTGTTGCTAGGAGTAAAGAGAGCATTTTTTCCAGATTTATTTCACCTGAAAGTATTCATTTCCTGCAAACTGCAATGAAAACAGCAACTGATGTCATCAGCTGTGCCGAGGGCTTTGGCAGACGCCTCGTTGGCCAAAACCCAACAATGTTCTCAAGAAAAATATGTTGAACGTTTCAAAATATTTTTTTCAGTATTTTTTAGTCCATAAAAACACTTCTAGGTAATTTCATTGAAATAAATTGATAATTCAGCCTTCATTTTTCTTAGTAATGCAAAAGTTAAATGAATATAAATGCAGTTCTTTTGTCTCATTATCTCATAAATCTGAATATTAGTTTCATTTCCAGACACCAACGAATAAATCCGTGAACAGTCAGATAAGAAACAGAATATTTTGCGCTAGACCAGGGTTCCAATCAGTTTGTTTTTCAAACAATGTGAACAGTGTTGTAGGATTGGAACTTCTCGCAATACGAGCAACGTCGCAAAAAAAAACCTCTCCACTGAACAGACAGACGGTCTTAAAGGTACATCAGTGAGTGGCCCTCGTCATTCCAGCTCGTTACGACCAATTCATGAATATTTTTATCTCACGTTCATGGGTTGACATGCATCCAACATCTAGAGGAAGATTTAAAATGCAAATATATTTCAATCGAGTCGAAAGTTGAAAGGCGTTGAAAAATACGATGTAAGTGTTGGCTCTATTGACATCATTAACGTAGCATCATCAACGTAGCATCATCAACGTAGCATCATCAACGTAGCATCATCAACGAAGCATCATCAACGTAGCATCATCAACATAGCATCATCAACGTAGCATCATCAACGTAGCATCATCAACGTAGCATCATCAACGTAGCATCATCAACGTAGCATCATCAACGTAGCATCATCAACATAGCATCATCAACGTAGCATCATCAACGTAGCATCATCAACGTAGCATCATCAACGTAGCATCGTCAACGTAGCATCATCAACGTAGCATCATCAACGTAGCATCGTCAACGTAGCATCATCAACGTAGCATAATCAACGTAGCATCATCAATGTAGCACGCAACTTATGTATTTTGCATATTGCACAAATCAAATACAGGGATATAAAGTATCCACTATGTATCCATAAACCATATAAAGACCTGGCGATAAATTCAGATCGTTCGTTATCGCTCAAATTCAACGCAGTGCATGTAGAAAAGATTCTAAATAATAATTTATTAGTTTGACATGTTTCAACGAGAAACAACGTTAACCATCAATGCAAAAACTCAATGCAAATCAATAATCGATTACCTTGACCTGGGGTGACATTAACCATCAATGCAAAAACTCAATGCAAATTACTAATCGATTAACTTGACTTGGGCGTTGTTGACCCTCAATGAAAGGACTCAATGCAAATCAATAATCGATCATCTTGTCCTGGGCGTCGTTGACCCTCATTGAAAGGACTCAATGCAAATCAATAGTCGAGTAACTTGACCTGGTCGTCGTTGACCCTCAATGAAAGGACTCAATGCAAATCAATAGTCGAGTAACTTGACAAGTTTCAACAAGGATGCAAACAAAATTAACAAACAAAATTAACAAATGCCCACCCTTTGCTTAGCCTGATTTTTTAAAATCCTGTGTTGGTTGTGGAGTTGTTTTAACATTAAATATGCATTTTTTTTGTTAAATCGTCAACATCCCTTGTTCGCTAGTTGTGCATGATCTTAATGTTGTCATTTAGTAATAAATAACGAGATCAACATTACCAGTAAATGCGTTTTTATTCCATTCGGGTAACGTTTATAGTTGTTGGTCATGAGACTTTTGACATTAGATGCGTTGCGGATATTTCCCACCGAATTAAAGAACATGCAAGTTTGCCGACATCTAACTGCTTTATCCGCGTTATGTTGGACCAGAAATTTAGGGGCGTCTTGTTCAAGGGATTCGTGTATTCAGAAGATTGCTGTTTTCAGAGGATTGCTGATTCGGAGGATTGCGGTATTCACAACATTGCAATATTCGGAGAGCTATATTCAGAGGATTGCTGTATTCAGAGGGCTGCTGAATTCAGAGGATTTCTCTAATTCGAGGATTGCTGTATTTGAACGATTGAAGAGGGGGCATGAACACTTATTGAAGAAGTGTTCATGCCCCCTCCCCCCGCTGTACGAGCGTAGGCTCGTTGTGTTCTGGAGAGTATAAATAAAACTCTCGAGAAGACGTAGATGAATGATTTTGTGTTTCAGCTGCGTTGTTTACATAGCATTCACAGAAAAATGCATTTTCGTGTTATTTCGTCGCATACAAATATTCGAATTATTTACGCATTGATTAGACTAGAGGAGGAACATTCAAATTGCGGTTCATTCACAGGTTCTTTAGTGTATTTCAAATGAGCGAATAACTTTGATCTTCATCAGATTAATGCCATATGCATTTGCACAGTTTGATGTGACGTCAATTAGAGAAGAGTTGGTCAAACGTTTGGTGATGTCATAATTGAAGAAGTCGAATGCACAGTAGCCAAACGACAACATTTAACCGAGGGTATTTCTACCAGGTCGTGTTTCTCCTAATCTCACTTAACCTAGTAGCCCCTCAGTTCTATTTTTTCACGTCGTTGAGGGTTTTTGGACCATGTATTGGAGGCAATGGAATCAAGACTTCCACTTGTGATTGTTCAATACTCCACTTCAGACAGAATACTCACGAAATATCATGAGTAACCGAATTTTGTCGGCTAGTTAGAATATATATGAGACTTACCAACAGTATGATCCATCATTAATCTCTTTTGTATTGAAAAGAATCCTCTATTTTTCTTGCTGTATCACCATGAAAGAAAATAAAATCTTCTTGGAATGAAAAGTAACCATAGTAAAAAAAAATTGTGGGAATACATATGAGGTACACATAATTGTCATGACATCCTTACCATTTTTGAACCCTCCTTATTTAATCTTGAATGCCTCCCAATAAACATTCGTGAAAATAGTTCATTTACTAACAATTGTAGTAGTATTTCTTTTATTTGAGCAGTATGGACCGAACGTCAAATAGCTAAATTTGCGTTTGTCTGGCCTCTTCAAGACATTAAATAAATCCAATGAGAAGTTTGTTATCATCTCGTCACACTCAGATTAGCGGTATAAATAATGAGTCCAATAGAAAACATTGAAAAGTGCAAAGAGTAATGGGAAGGCTCCTCGGCAATATTCGTCTATCTTTCTCGCCCAGACTTTATTGTTGCACCTAGTGGTCTTCCGTGGTGGCTTCGCGTGGCAAGGAACGAGGCAGTTCAGCTGAGTTGGGTCGTAGTGATGGAGCAGATCCGCATCTTCGCCACAGTCCTCACCATCACATGGAACAGTACAACCGTCAGGACAACCGTCGGTGCAACCGTCGGGACCACCGTCAGGACAACCGTCAGGACAACGGCATGACATCTGGCAGCTGTGGCACTGTCGTCGTACATTCATACAACAGTCCGAGGGCTCTTCTTTCCTGGCGGTGCTGTTGGATCTGCTCAAGGAGGTTTTGACGTCGAAGTGGGACTGGTTGACCAATTTCACGTCTGTTGGATGCGACAGACTACTCCTCATGTTCACTTTCTTCACTTCGCAGTCATTGTCAGTCAAATGCATTCCTTTACTTGGATGACTGTGGCGGATCTTATCAAAATCGTCGTAGGTAAAGTTCCTGGCGATTCCTTTCGAAAGGTTTCCATAATTCGTCAAATCCACAAAATTATCAGTTAATGTTTTGCTATTTCCAGCCTTTTCAGAACTCGTAGCATTTAATGTTGGAGACTGGGTGTTGTTGCAGACCATTTTGTCCACTTTCAATCCCTCTTCTCCAGAGCAAGGTCCCTCGTAAGAGTTGAGGGCCGTGACGTCCCCAGATGGGGAGAATCGAGCAGTTGGTGGCCCAAACCATGGGTTCTGGAGGCAAACGAAGTCGTCCCTATACAATTAACAAAATATAAATGCCCTAATGAAAAAGAAAAAACTATGAAAGTACTCCGAGCAATACTTGTACTGTCCATTGAAAAATTATACAAACAATATGAATCTTAGTTAATTTTGTGCAGGAAAAAATGATTGAGAAAACCAACGCTTACATAATGCAACCATGAGTTTGAGATAGCCAATCTATGTAGATGCAATCTATATATTTTACTTTTTTTATCTAGTTTGAAAATTCCGAATTTTCTTGAAAAAGCCTTCAATGGAGAATAGTTGAGTAACAAAATAAGGTTTTGTGTATAAATGAATTGATGATGAAGTTTGAAAAGTACCTTCGATCAATTAAAGTCACTGGGAGAATCGTTATTTTTTTATGACTGTGTCCCAGGAAACAAATAAAAATATAAATATATACAAAGAGCAATTAAAGATGAACTATCGTATTTGAAGAATACAGAAAATAATATACAGTTTCCGAAAAAATATCCTTCAATAATCTGCGGAGTAGTCAAATCGAAGATTCAGTGGGCACAATTTGCGCTACGATGATGAAAATGTTGTGTCTTCTTGCCTATTTTCAATTGAAAGCATACAATTTCCGATTACGTGTTCATTAAGCACTATGTTGACTTAAACTAACACATATTTGTCACAGAAGGTTTCAGCTGCCGACTTTTGAGTATACTAACTCATATTTTTAGCGAATATTCCGCTAAATTATGGATTATGAAACAGGCGTGTAATCACTGTCGGGAAAGGTGGTGCTTACCAAGGTACATTTTCGGATCCTTTCCCTAAAAAATCTCTCCAAAAATCTAGCCATGTTACGGGAAACGTGCCTAGATGAATTATTTTCATCCACTGCACAGCACTGAAGTGTTTAGATACTGCCTAATGTATCCAGAAAATATCAAGACCTAGTCTAATATTTCAAGATGAGTATCTAGATACAGTCTAATGTGTCTAGTATCTAAATACAGTCAAAGTATTGCATCTAGTTGCATATCAAAATTACTTCATCGAAGTTTATTTTCCGAAAAATTGAGTGAAGTATTTAGAAAATCCTCGGCGCATTACCGACTATGATCCATCTACCACGTGTGCCGACGAACATTCTTATGAATGATCAATGAGTAACTTTGACCTACCTTCTCGCTGTTGCGTCCACTTTGATGATAGACGCTGGCCATATCATCGTGTTCTCCTTTATCCTTGACATGACCTTGGCATTCTGGACGGTTGTCCCTAAAGGCAGGGATGGTTCTCCAATCGTCCGGTCTCGGGATCAGACGAGCCTTGGGCGTGACATCTGTCAGGGGTAGGGACCCTCTCCTTCCCTCTTTGTGGGGAGATCTGTTGTTTCGTGACGTCTCATGGCTTTGGTGGGGGTAGGTACGGGGGGAGGGGTGGTGGTTACACAGGGGCCGAGAGGATGTTGATGTGGGGTTCGGAAGGATGGGAGGCTGGTTGTGGTGGTGGTTGTGCTTGTGATGAGGAGACTTGTGGTCGACGTGCAGGGCTGGGTGTAGATAGGGGTGGAACCCAGAGTTTTTTCGCCAGAGGTAGTTCACCATGGTGAACTCCAGCAGAGCGCAGAAAACGAATGCTGAAAAATGAAAAATATTCAATTCGTTCGGGTTACTTACAAATTTATTTATTCGCAGTACGTTGACAGACAACGTGTGTTAGAAGAAACTGGGTTTCGAATATCAGAGTGAATTCCATACAAATCTTAGGTTTGTGTTTTGATGATGTTACAGGCTTGAACGGTCGTACTCTTGATCAGCAACAGGAATAATTCTAGTTGAAACTAGGAGTTCAATTCTCGTCAGGGGAGACATGAATTTTGATATCTGCTCCTAGTGGGTTTCAACACCTGATTCTATTAAATCTAGAATTGTATAATATTAGAAATAACACGTCAAGTTACGTGTGGTGCCTGTCAGTTGCAATATCAGGGGCAGCTGTTAAAGTGATATTGCCATGATTTCGGGCGACCGAACTCCGAACGGTATAACACATTGTAAAAATATGGTAGCATTCGTTACAAGGTATTTCATAGAACAATTAACCTCGAAGTATGATTACAAATATCACTGAACTGCATATTCGCGCAAGGGGCTCGTTACTCGTTCAGCGACAGAACGATACGTCACTCCTTCTTTGTGGACTTCAAGGAAACATTCCTGTGCCTCCTAACGACGATAGCTCAATTGGTTGGCTTACGTTTTCTGAAATACTCTTTCATTAACAACGTTTGTTTGCCCCAAAGCTTGTGTTAAATTCAATATTAGTGATAATATGGAAAAGATTTTTTTTCCACTTGACGTCTTTTATAGAGAGATTTGATGTCTTAATGTCTGCCCTAAAGTGGTATCAAAAAAATAATTGCCACGGTGTGAACAGAAACATTACTCTAAGATAAAAGCCGTTATTGTTGTTGGCACTGTACCCTAGAGATGTTTTCACTAACAATTTTGCATGTTAAATTGACCAGCTTCTCAAATCTATGTTCGTTTCTGGTAACGAAGTCTCTTCTTTGTCTCCAACGCATTAGACGCTGATGAGGAACAAAGCATGGTTGGAATTTTTATCTAGTATCTTTGATTAGAGTTTTTACCCATAGTGTGACCATCCCGTTGTCGGGATGGTCGTGGGTTGGGGGGGGGGGGGACATTATGACGTGGCGGGGGTGAACCTGTGAAAACTGTCGGGCCCTACAGCTGACGACGGATCCTCAGACTTCACTCGTGACCCAGAGTGTATGTTGCGGGGGTACCGGCTGGACCCTTTAGCACAAAACGGCTACGTTGTGTGAGTGTGAGCGTGTGAGGGTGTGAGGTGCGCTTTGGCGTCGGCCACCCCCCCCTTCTGAGGGATGCGGCCTAGTGTCTGTATCTGTATCTGTATCTGTGACTATTAACCTTTATGACGACTTTACTTGAGTATTATAACTTAGAAAATGTGGAAAAGTTTGTTGTGTATCTATCTGACCGCTTATTTCAAAGTTCTTTGTTATAACGAATTTTATTGCGAATATTTTGTTGTCACAATAGAGCTGACCGACTAAAGATAACGGCATTTGTGAACTGATCGGGATTGACGACCGAGTAGAGAATCTGGCAGCAACAGATCTCACAGACAGCAGTGTAGTCTGGCTGAAAACTTTTAGAAATGTTCCATCCCACTAGCTGGATGGAACAAAACAAGACGGAACAGTCGCTCTGTAATTTTTCCAACCAGCGAATAAACTTCCTATGCGTATTATAAGCAGCTTTTGATATGCACTCTCTGTCTTTCTGTCAACCATCAAATGGTCGTCAGATAGGAAAAAAACTGAAACCAACATGCGCTGTAGAGGAGCAGCAGATTTTATTACATGTTGGACGGATCTTATTGAAGGGCTCGAGGGCCCTGTATCGACGACCCCACAATTTACTTCTTGAGATACTCAAAAGAGGGCTCCGGCTCAGTTCGCCCTCGAGTTGTATCTTGTACCGCCTCCAGGCCCTGCCGGAGTATCGGTCCGTACCAGTCGAAAAATTATTATCTGTCATGATTCGCTGGCTCAGGTCAACATGGTCCAATTATAGCCAAACCCAGGAGCTGACTCGCTGCAGCCTAGCCTTCCAGTGAGCTACAGCGTCCGTTGGGTGTTTGTGGCTCATGAGGCTGATAGGATGAGTACAGATGGTACAGTTCTAAGCCAGGAACATATTAAGACTTGAGCAAAATAACCTCCATTAAGTCGAAATTTCTGGTCGTTATCTACCGCGAATGGTCGAAAAACCACAAAAAAATGGTAAGACAGGGGGAGCACTTCAGTGGAAGATTGAAGTGGTCGGAATTTTCGACTTTGATATATCTAACCGTGATCATTTATATGACCCTACCAACTTTGCAAACATAGAAGAACAGGCTGGTGTAAGGTTTGGGCCCAACACCAGTTCCGCTCCAACTATACCAGTTGAAAGCGCTTGCAATGCATTATGGGGCGAGATGGACGACTTATCTGTATAACAGAATCACTTCCCCAGAGCCTTTGAGAGGAGGCTGATGCTGGTCTACAGCACATCCCTCAGTGGTGTGATTGAGCCTAGGAGAGGAGCCTGATGCTGGTCTACAGCACATCCCTCAGTGGTGTGATTGAGCCTATAATAGGAGCTTGATGCTGGTCGACAGCACATCCTTCAGTGATGTGATTGAGCCTATAAGAGGAGCCTGATGCTGGTCTACAGCACATCCCTCAGTGGTGTGATTAATCTATGAGAGGAGGTTGATGCTGGTCTACAGCACATCCCTCAGTGATGTGATTGAGCCT
>SDVV010045358.1:0-10073 GCA_016164225.1 Gammarus roeselii
ATATTGATGTTGACTGCGAACGTCATTTTCAACAATACATGGCAAACAGAAACGCAATTCGGGATAATGAAACTCTGTCACAAAAATGATTTATGTGTACAACATACAGGATGTATATAAAAAAGGGTACGTGTTGAGCAACCAACACGTTCAGAACATCAATATGAATGTGGGCAGAAAAGAACCAGTGTGAGCTATCCGAAGCCACGTTATGTGTTTCCTAGCAGTCAATGTTGCTTGACCAACCTCGTAAAATATGAAACTTTACATGCGCGAGCACAAAGACAAAGGCTATTTGAAATATTCTCTGCAAAACCGTTTTGCAAAAGATGGAGGGAAGGCGTTCGAATTTGTTATTGGAAAACTGTTGAATTTTGGCAACATAACGTCCTGTGAATGCAAGTGACAAATATTTTTGATGAACCTGGACGAAGATTATTTGTTGCCTCGTGCCTCAATTTAATTCGTTGATAAGTTAGCGTGTTCATTTGAAAAAGCTGCTGAATAGTCGATGCACTGCTGTGCGTACAGCTGCGCAATAACCGATGTACTGCCTGTGCGTACAGCTGCGCAATAATCGATGAACTGCCTGTGCGTACAGCTGCGCAATAATTGATGCACTGGCTCTGTGTACATATGCGCAATAATGAATGCACTGTTTGTGCGTACAGCTACGCAATAATCGATGCACTGCATGTGCTTACAGCGGCGCAATATTCGATGCACTTGCTCTGCGTACAGCTACGCAATAATCGATGCACTGCCTGTGCGTACATCTGCGGAATAATCACTGCATTGGCTCTGCATACAGCTGCGCAATAGTCGATGCACTGCCTGTGCGTACAGCTGCGCAATAATCGATGAACTGCTTGTGCTTACAGATGCGCAATAATCGATGCACTGGCTTTGCGCACAACTGTTCAATAATCGATGCACTGTTTGTGCTACAGCTACGCAATAATCGATGCACTGCCTGTGCTTACAACGACGCAATATTCGATGCACTTGCTCTGCGTACAGCTGCTCAATAACAAATGCACTGTTTGTGCGTAGAGCTGCGCAATAATCGATGCACTGCCTATACGTACAGCTGCTCAATAATCGATGCACTGCCTGTGCTTACAGCGGCGCAATATTTGATGCACTTGCTCTGCGTACAGCTGCGCAATAATAGATCCACTGTTTGTGCGTAGAGCTGCGCAATAATCGATGCACTGCATGTGCTTACAGCGGCGCAATGTTCGACGCACTTGCTCTGCGCACAGCTGCACAATAATCGATGCACTGCCTGTGCGTACAGCTGTTCAATGATCGATGCACTGCATGTGCGTACAACTGAGCAGGAATCGATGCACTGCCTCTGCGTACAGCTGCTCAATGATTGATGCACTGCATGTGCATACAGCTGAGCAGGAATCGATGCACTGCCTGTGCGTACAGCTGCTCAATGAGTGATGCACTGCATGTGCGTACAGCTGAGCAGGAATCGATGCACTGCCTGTGTGTACAGCTGCAGTCTCTAAGTCCCGTATTTACGACAGTTACCGCATTACCAATCTGGATATTTACTTAAGAGTAATTAGTAGACGGGTAATGAATGTTCAAATGTTTCAATTTTATGGTTTTTGAACATTCGCATACACTGAAAACTAGTCGATATAGGCAGCTGACGTCAGAAAGCCGTTAGAAATAAACCCTTATAAACCGTGCGGTCTCCGATAGCTCGTAGTCGTATCTCACAGCCGAGTTCTACAGGCGGAACAGTCATCACCAAAAAACAGGAAAAAAATCGACTACCGTAAGCTACACCACCGAGTACCATGCAGACGATGAGCTGTCATCGCCGCCCTTCTCAGAGTTCAGTGTCCGTATTGCCGTTAAAGCTGGCCGTCGGTCAACTTCTCTCAATCGGGCTGTGGTATAGACCAGTAGGGCGTTGTTGACCTCACGGACTGTGATTGTAGCTCTATCTGTACTGTTAATAGTATTGCAAATAATTCATTTCAAGGGTCTAGCAAATAACATTAATTTTATACTTAAATGAACTTAATTATCAAACATACAATTCGAATTACCAAAACGAAATTTTAAATTCCATTCGTAACAACTCATATCTGACAATAAGGCAGTTTGAACATCCCGGAGTAACTATAATTTATTGTGGATATTAACAGTGCTCTACTAAACTATAACAATTTTGGTGTACATAACACTTCGACATGGGGGAGGAAAATTGATATGTTCTGATAGAGGGGAAAATATATATTTATGTTATGTGCAATGTTTTCAAAGGGGTGACAATATTCCGAAAGCAGCATTTGAGGGTTCAGTAATAAATAACTACTATGAATTATAACATTATACAGATATTTATACTATTCATTACCGTATTATGCGTTAAGAAATTTAAGATTTGCCCGAGGCCACATATTCAATCTGTTCGACAACCATTGGGAAAAATCATATATCCGTATTATACCGTACAGACGGTGAAGGACTGCAAATGATTGATTTTATGTTTTAGAACAACGAATTTCCTTTGGATGGGAAGCCTTCTTGTTTGGTAAAAAATATGTGGCTAGAGCCCTTCCCATCTTTTCTCATTTGCAATGCCGCTTTTCATGTGGTCCATGATTCCGATTTTTTTTTCTTTCCCTTCTATGCGATGTTCGAGAAGGAATACATTTTTTTCAGATACAGGATTAGGGTTCGTGCTGCTTCTCAGTAAACAGAATCACTGCTACTAGTTCCTATCAATCCTTGTATTTATCTTACTCTTTTTGGAATAACTGAACAATAATATGTAGGCCAAATGTGTTCGAATATGTAATAGTTCGTTTCTGCGACTGAATAAATAAAAATCGCTTATTACCGGACACCCTGCAGTTTTAATATAATACCATCTGCGCCAATCATAATGAGATTGTGATAACCACTGTTGTATTAGTGTACTACTTTCAGTCGAGTTTCGTAGATGTGCATGGAACAGTGTTACTATCTGTTGACATATCTTGATGCAACTACTGCATGATATGTTTATTGTCAAAGGCTTGAAATGTCAACTGCACACGAAGCTGGCATTAAAATATGCATACGTGCAAAATGATGCACGACAATTACAAGATCTCTCCAGACAATGACGGGCTCTTTGGGAGTACTGATGAGGCTCAGATACAGCGTAGCAATCAATATTTGTAGACAATGGAAACAGGAGAAAATAAATTAGGATTATGTAATGCGATGGTTACCTTATGAGCGTGTTTCCTTCCACAACTCTGCCAACGAATTTTCTGAAAGCTCTTATAATCCCAACTGGATGCCTTATGTAATAGTCAGTGATACGGATTATCCCCCATAAGATAACGATTTTACCGAATACTACTGGCACCGAAAAATATCGATATCAATTGAAATAATGATTGATGCGTCATGTAATAGTGAGTGATACGGACTAACCCCCATAAAATAAAGATTCGAGTGAATACTACCGGTTCGGAAAAATATCGATATCAATTGATTGCCAGCATATTCATACTGGGAACCAATTGTGTTTTTTTAGGTGTGGAATTATCATGCGACTATGTATATGGTGGCTGATAGGTGGCCTTGTCAATATACACTTTATGTGTAGGTACATATGGATTTGTGGGTCCTTGTGCCAATAACATATACATAGTTGTATCATAGAACAGTAGTAGAGATATTCTTGATATAAACGTACATCAAATCTCAAATCATCAGTTCACTCATGAAACCTACATGGAGCAGTTGGCCTCGAGGCCCCTGGCGGGAACCAATGCCTGTACACACAGTTATATATGAATCAGTTGGCCCCGAGGCCCCTGATGGAGAGCAATGCCTGTACAGACAGGCATATATCGAGTATTCTACGCTAGGGTCCGTGGCTTCAAGGGTACACTTCTTCTATAGGCCTTTAGAGATTAGTTGGCCCCAAGGACTGCGGCTTGGAGCTCTCTGTTTTGACCCTTAGGGAGCCGCTAGCCTCGAGTACTGTCGCAGGAAGCACTGATTGAATCGGGCGGTAGGGAATAGTTGACCACGAAGCTCGAATATTATTGAAAATGTCTATGAAAAATTAGTGTACTGACCTCTTTCATGCGTCGTTGTACAGTTTTCAGAGTAGCTCGACAATGCAACGTAAATTCGAAATAAAATGATTTGGATCCCTATTTTGAGCCACGTTTTTTATAATTCAACGTTTTTAGGAAATAACGTCAAAGCAATCAACTTATGTGAAAGGTCGCCTATATCATGTATGTATGTATAGACATACAGCCGTTTCCCCCTAGTTAGAGGGGTGGCTAAGTTAGGCAGACACAGAGGGGGGAGGCGCCCAATCTCCCCGTCATAGGTGAGATTGGGCGCCTATGCCAGTATTTTAGTATACAAAATATTTAATTTCAAAATATAGACGTTTGTTCACCAAATGCATTTCTAAATTAGGCGGGAAGTGGAGAAAATATCTCGATAATTTTTTTAGGTCCATTCAATATACCAATTATTCAAGATCCGTGGAGAACTGGAGTAATATAATGAATTGAAATAAATCAAATGTATGCAACAGGCTTGCATAATTATGTTGTGAAGGCTTCGTATATAATTACAATATAAAAAAAATTATGCTGAGTGCATCATAAAATAATTACGCATTACTAATACGACGAATATCCAACAAAAGTAGCCCTCTTTACTGCAGAGCTCTGCGGCTCGATGCCAGAGAATTGTGTTGACAAATTGACGAATGAGCGATCAAGACCTGTGGGATGGAGAAGCTCTACTCCAGAGTGCCGGTATCGTCAATGTTTTCAAATTTACATCATTTACTGAGATATCACAGGAAATTATCTTTAACGTTTAAAAGTTTTTAAATTTGCAACTGGTATTAACCCAACAAAATAGTTGGCCACAGGCGTTCAACGATGACTGTAACATTTGTGTTGTTTATTTCATTGAAGTTGTGAGCCCCGCCTGGGTAGGTCTAAATAATGAGCATATTACCACAAAGGCCTCAATCTGGAGATCTGTTTGTATTGCCAAATTCAGGAAACAGTAGTCCACACAGTATGCAGCTCGACTCTCAGCCCGCGTACTCCTATCACGATAAATTGGTTCGGTAGGCGAGAATCACCGCCTGTTTAGAAATATATCTGCATCAGTTAGGATGGAGACTTAACTAGCATGTCTGCCTTCATCGGCCTATAAAATGAGCAGTTTGCTCATTAGGTTTCCTGATGGGAGCACTTTCTGTAAGAGTCGATTGACGGAGCATATGAGCTCGATGCTCTTCACTGTGAAGTGAATACTTGAAGACAAAGCTATTGAGGTTACAAATAGTCCATGCCAAGGATTGTTCCGGAAAAAGGGTCACCAGGGGCAGTTGGGATGGCAATGATAGGACAACAATGGTCAGAGTAGGGTGTATTGAAGATCATGCAACATATCTATTAAGGGCAATAACATTTTGGTTTTCGTTTTCAATTTGCATGTGGTTTTTGGTTACAGTAAGAAAACGCTTGAGAGTGTAATACAACGTGTAAGCCAGCGTAAACATGTCTAATTCCTGATCACGTTTTGTTTCCGATAATACTGCAATGTGATTGTACGTATGTGTATCCTCTTCAATCCACAAACGGCGCTGTTAACACTGGAAAGTATTGTAAAAATGAAGAACAAACAGATTCATGCTAAGTGGCATGAACACATCCCGAAGTCAAAACACGACGAAAATGTCCACCAATCTACAGCAGCAAACGAGGGTAAACGGACTGTCACTGAACGTTCTTTCGCGACACAGGATCGGTTGTCGGAGGTAAAGTAAGACATTTGAGAGAAAATAAAGTACAATAAAGAGGAAGTATAATAACGTTTCTTATTGTTTGCGACTGAATTGTAGATTATGGCATCGGAAGTTGTTAACAATCGTCAAGTATAATACTCCGACACCTGCTGAAATTAGACTTGGAGTTTTCGTGTGTCATAGGCGTCAAAAAATCAATTGAACCAAATTTCCTTATTTTTTTTCAACCAGAAATGCAAGACAAAGTAGGAATGCAAGATTTTGAAAGAAAATGGAAGAAAAAACAACATTTCAGTATGTGTTCGAATATGTTGAAAACTGTAAGAAAATGTATGATAATGAAATAAACTAAAAAAAATGTAAGCAAATGTAGGAAATTTATAAATGTATATAAAATAGTAATTAAACTTACGAAAATGGAAGAAACTGGAAGGATATGGAAGACAACAAAATAGAATGTAATAAAAGTAACATATACAAAATTCTCATGTCAGAAAATGTGGGAAAAAGCTAGAAAATTGTGATAGTGTAGAAAAACATGGGAATCTGTACACAAATTCGGAAATAAAAACATTTTTTTTAGATGTGAAAGGAATATTAGAATATTTCAGAATGCTACAAAATGTAAAAAATGTATGAAAATGCACGAATACGCCAGTAAAAGGTGATAAGTAAGAAAATGTAGGAACACGTGTGAATCTGTAAAAAATTGCGAAAAATTGTATAAAAATGTTTAAAAAAAAATTTTTATTGGTAAAATGCAAGACAATGTTTGGGACAGTCGAAAAATGTGGAAAACTGCATGCAAATGAACGAAAATGTACGCAAACATATGAAATTATAGGAAAAGGCCTGCATATTTTTGAAAATATGTAATGATGTAAGAAAATAAAGGACGGTATCAGAAAAAGAATGTTAAACATATGCACAGGAAGATAAAGTAAAAAACCGTCAGGAAATATCATAAATGTAGGTAATTGCAGAGTGATGTAAGTACACGAAAAAAATAAGCATGGGTAAGGAGTGACAAAAATTTATTTGTTATATTAATATTTGTTAAAAAATTCTGTACATTAATCGGTATTTATAAGATTGTTCGTATTTGTTACTGACTAATTTTTTAAACATTTTTTAATGATTTTTTTCAATGTCCTGAATTAACTTACAGTATTTACATTAAATTGTCTTGCACTTTTCACTACATATCCGACATTTCGCACATTTTCATGTATTTTCTCAAAATTGTATGCATCCGCATAAATAGTAAGCACATTTCGCATCTTTTCTACATTTTATTCTATTTCTTTATGTTGTATTACATTTTTTTCCACATCGTCCGCTACACCTAATTTTTTTACTTATTTTTTATTTCTTTACTCATAATTTTATTCATTCATCCATTTTTTACAGCTTCTTACATGCTATTCCTTTTTTCAACAGGATATGCAAGCAAATTTCAGAAAATGAGTGAGATTTAGTAAAGTATGAGGAAATATAAGAAAATTCATGGCGATCATTTAATATTAGAATTCTAAAATATGTGAGACAATGTAATAAAACTTAAACGTGCGAATCTGTTCAGATATACAAAAATATCAAATATTCCGGTTATTGGTATATGTTAGATGATGTTAGGAAACATAAGAAAATGTGGGACTGAGAATGACAATGTAAAGAAAATGTAGGATAAACACATGCATGACAATGTAAGGAAATGTATTAATATGTGTTACCCTGTGAGCATATATGAAAAAAATTGTAAGAAGATCAAATAAAATGCAAAAGAACATAAGCCAAATGATAAATCTGTTTTTTTTTTCAATACAAGTAGGTCAGAAGTGTGTGAAAAGTAAGAGAAACGTAGATAATGTAATAAAACTAAAATATGTGAACAGATTATCGTAAACGTGTTTTTTTTAATAACATGTATGAATATGATGATAGATATCGCTTGAAAAATTGCGACAGTGTATTTGAATGCAAGCAAATGCAAGATAATGTAAGAAAATGTTATAAAGTGCATAGTTTCACGAAGACTTTTGCAATTGAAAAAACTGGAACAAAATGTGCTATCATATCAGGAAATGTTTGAAAAAATTTAAAATGTTGTCAGATGATAGGCGAATCTGTATAGTATGCAATATAACGAGAAAAAATGTTATCAAAAAACATTTTTTCGTATATGTGTCGTAGTTAAAAAAAATGTTTTAGATATGAAACTATGTAGGAAGATGTAAGACAATGTGAGCAATGAAAGAAAATCTACGAAAATGTGAGTGCATATAGGAAAATGTGAGAGACTGAACCAAATGTATAGGACTATGAAAACTTAAGAAGATCTAAGAAGCTGTCTGCATTTTCTTGAAAATATCTGGATATTTTTTTTTATAAATTATGAATGAGAAATAAATGAAAATTTAAGAAAATGCAAGTAAATTTTCATATAAATAAAATAAAGTATTAAAAATTGTCAGAAAATGTTAGGCAATATCGGGAAGTGAAAGAAATTAAAGACACATGCAAGTACTTTAAACATTAATTAGGAACATGCTGGGAACGTAAGAAAATGTATACATATGTCGGAACAGTGATGTAATGTTAGTAAATGTGTGGACATATACTCATATTACACTTCTTAAACATCCCAAAACCTTTTTGTTTTCGTCTGACATTTTCAGACATTTTCAAGCTTGCTCCTACATTTTCTAACAAAATATTCAATTTTCTGATATTTTCTTGCTGATTCATAATTTCTAGTAAACTTTCATACATTTATGATTGTTTTTTGCTTCTCCAAACACTTTCAGTTGCTATATCTTCGAACAAAATCGGGTATTTGTATATATTTTCACACATTATCCTTCATTATCATACAACTTTTTGTCTTGTTTAATATTTTAGTATTGTTTTTCTTGCATCATCCTCAATTTTTTCGATTCATACATTTATTTTTTCATATCCTTGCATTTTACATTTGTTTAAATTAATAACACATAATTTTAAAAATCTGTACTCCTCTACATATTCGCATATATTCACCACATTTCCATTTGTTTGATTTTCTTCAGTTTTCATATATATTTTTGTAGTTTCCCTAATTTTCCTTAAATTTCGTTGATATTCTTTCACTGCTATATATTTTCATAAATTAGCTAAAGTTTCTTACGTTTTCCTATATTTTCCCGCATTTATAAACATTTTCCCACAAATATTTGTTAAACATTATTCCTTTTCTAAGAAAATAAGCAAGAAAATAGGATACAATGTGGAAATTCAAGAAATTGGAAGGAAACGTGAGTAAATTCAATACACTTGAAAATAATGTTAGAAAATGTTGAAAAATATGAGAAAATGTATGATAATGTTTGAAAATGAAAAAAACTATAGGAAAAACTGTACGCAGAAAATTACTCTATAAGAAATATTAGGACATACGGCTACGGGAGTAAATGTACTACGCGTAAGACAATGTAGGAATAAATAAATAAATACGGCATGAAAATTTGTGATTATGTAAGAATATCAGGAAAACGTGAGAAATTATCCGAATCGGTATGCAAATTTAGAAGAAATGCTTGATAATGCGAAGGAAAAATTATGATAGTGAAATGAGTGAGGAAATGTAATAAAAAGTAAGCGAATGTAATATATTGTAAGAAAATTAACAAGTACTCCAGAAATAAAGCGAATAAGAAGAAAATGTAGGAGATACAAGCCGGATCAGATGATGTAAATGTTATTGATTTCAACTGACATGTTGATACGTAAATATCAGTTCTTGGCGGAATAAAAACTAATTTAAAATGAGACGAAATCATTTATGTAACCCATCATCTCACTCGAACTTCATTTCGAGTCGTCGAAAGATGAGAAGCATATTCAATAGGTGATAAATGCAGCGGAGTAAACTATATTTCGAAAACATTTTGTTTGCTATATTGAAATTGAACACAACTTCAAAACAGTCTTGACCGAGAAGAGTCTATCAGATTTGGATCATATTATGTGTGCAAACTGAGGTAGAAATGGGGCAGGAAGACGTTTACGAACTGATACCGATGTCTTGCTCTCTAATAAACTTCCCAAACGCTCTCGTATGTTTGGCCTGTATACCAACCTATATTGGCGGCAGCATCGTCGTTCATCGAAACTCTTATCAACTGAAACAGTGAAATGTGTATGATATCTACGTAAATGGGAATCCAATGGAAATGTTAAAAACAGCGCATGACAATGGTCGCTAATGAACTGAAAT
>SDVV010045359.1:0-10072 GCA_016164225.1 Gammarus roeselii
GACCATCCCGACAGCGGGATGCCAAGTGCGGGAAAGCACATCAGAGCAGCGTCAAAATCAACCATTCACAACCATTCTCCACTCACGCCTGTTCATTGCACGCTCTCTCGCCACCTCCACATTCATGTCTCTTTTTCCCAACGCCTGCTTCAGACCATCCATCCACCCAAACTTCGGTCTACCTCTAGGCCTGCGACCACTCGCCTCCGCATTCATCACCCTTTTCACCAATCTCCCTTCATCCATCCTCTCCTAACATGCGGGTGCAAATTATCAGCTTGCGTGCAAATGTACGTATTTCTAATCAGCGGTAAAGACCACATTGCTACTAAGGTCTCCTCACAGTGAACATTGTGTGCAGTGGACCTTGACAAAAAGGAAGTAACGGAATAAATGCTAGTTCATATTATGTACTATTTATTTTATGTACGAAGAGATAGTTTTTCATAGATCCACAATAACAATCACACATTAAGAAAAATTTTGCTTATGGCTTTTACTACTGAAAATTATCGGTCTATATTTGAGACAACAAAATCAAATCTTGCGTGCTGGTCATGCATTTACAGTCAAGTCCACGTAATTTATCAAAGACACCACGATGCATTAATATTGATTGCTAACATACTTTGCGTCGTTACGTGTGCCATCTACAGTATAGTAAGTAGTCATGGGACAAGCGCTGGATTCCATTCTAGTAATAATTCAGTCTATAGTACTACTAGCCAAGACCAGATGTGTCGCCGGAGTTTGATGGCTGCCAGACGCTGCAATGCCTTATAAGTTGTTGCCACCTGCTGCGACTGCATCCCCCCATGCTAGTCAATCCGGCGTCTGAAGCGTTTCCGGCAGCTTGTGGGGAGTACAAATCTTTCAAATCTCTTTTCGAATGGCCAGAGACTCACGGTGCTGATACTAATAACGTTCATCTCCTTTTTTTTTCTTCATAAAAATTCAAAATGGAGCTTCTGTCTTTCTATAAACATTATATTTTCCATGCTCGCCACACCCAAGCCTAAACACTCTCCTGACAACAGCTCTGCCATCCTATTGAAAAGCGCATCAACTCTTCCCAACATTTTGGTTTTCAGGGTTTAGTGCCGGAAGGTAAAGTAGGCCCGACAGGGCGGCCAGCTCGATGCAAGGAGATGTAGGGAACAGTTGACATTAGGGAGGCGTGTAGAGAATAGGAGGCAAGAAGGTATCATGGAGACTCGTGCAAGATTGATTCGGGAGGTGGTTTACAAATGGTTAACTCTTGATATAAACAAATTCAGAACAGAAGTAGGACGTCTAGGAGAGCATCATTAAATTGTTGTTATGAAATATAAAAAAGGGGCAAGGTTACAATAGGAAATGGTATTTAACGATGATAGAAAATCGAAACAACTCTAATCAGAACGAGAAGAGAAAGCCACCGACCCACGAGGTTGACTTGAGATTGACTCAGTTTCATTCCACGTTAGACCAATAATGCATCGGTGACATATCTAGACTCCGTTTTGGAACGAGCAGGTACCAATGCCGGGTATTTTATTTATCGTTCTAGTAACAATGCCGAGCATTGTTTAACCGTGCGATATATGTGCCAGACACCATTTATTCAGGAATATACTGGTGTGCGTGATGTAGCCGGGATCTATTCAGCAGCGATTCTGGTGGACCACGTCGAGCCTCGACTTCAACTTTTCAATCATATCGCTGTTTACAACTTCCGCCGGACGCTTGTTCTAATTCTCGACAACTCTAACCGTGAAGAAATTGCACGCGATGTCGACTGAAAAACTCTTGCCAATGAATCTGCATCCGTTATTCTTGGTCTGCCTTCTGAAGAGAACTGGACCTTACACGGATTCTCGAGTTAGGCCGCTTGTAAAGAAAGATCCGTAAAGTAAAACTCGCTGCCGTCTGTCCGTGAACCAGCATTTTATCCAGTTATTTACCTCGCCTCTTACACCGCTGATGTGCTATTAACTGGCTAAGCAATTGTGCGGAAATTCATCGAACGCCTTTTGTAAGTCAACGTGAATTATACCGATTGGAGATTTCGCGTCGTGAGTTTTAAGTATATTAAAAAAAATATAGGATCGTAGGACAGGAACGATTGTGTCAAAAGCAGTGCTGTGAGTCCCCATCAACATGTTTGATTTCAAGAATTCTGTAATATTATCCACGATCAAACTTACCATCAATTTGCGAACGACTGACGTGTGGCTAATTGGACGGGAATTGCCGGGACACTTCTTGTCCCCTTTAAAAAACGGTTTAACGTTGTCTTCTTTCCATTGAGATGCGCAGGTGCCCTTTTTAAAGATTGAGGAAAGTGTTTGAAAGATGTTCTGCGATTTTGTTCTCAGCCTCTTCCAGTATTCTGGGATAAACTTGATCTGGACCTTGAGACTTTGTGACTTTCAATTTTTTTGTACACATGAAAACTTTGGCTGGGGAAGCGTCTACCGCGGATGGCTTTAATTCGTCCTTCCGCTCTGATATCCTGAGGCTTTCGAATATACGAATTTGCAAACGTAGAACCGGAACAAAAGTATTGGTTAAGTAGGACATTCATCTTAGTGTCTCCCGATTCTAGTTCACCAATATCGTTCCCCTGATCTGATTCTTTTTTATTGTTATATAGCTAAACAATTGTTCCGGATTAGTTTTGGCGTTCGCCGCTAGGTCATTTTCGTAATCGTTCTTTTCACGTTTCAGGACCTTCTCTATAACTCTTTTGCTAATTATGAATTCATTGTTTACGTGGCGTCGTCGTGTGTGTGTTACTGTTTTGTCGAGTGTTTTGCTTTCATAACACCATCTGAAGGTGCTGCAACTCTCCTTTTCTGTGTAACACCATCTGAAGGTGCTGCAACTCTCCTTTTCTGTGTAACACCATCTGAAGGTGCTGCAACTCTCCCTTTCTGTATTTAGGCTGATTGACTGTTGACCACCCGTTTTTGCATGGGATGTGCTCATTTTTATTATTTGTTGGTGAAGTCAAAATAATATTTGACCACTGATTGAAGTCTTGTGAGAGTTTTTTTTTCGCTGGCACCTTTGATTTTCTCAAGACGTCAATGTTAACCAATTGAAATGTAGGTACCTCTTCATAGCTTATTGACGTTATCAACTAGAGTGCAATTGTAAAAAGGAAACATTTATGGTCGAGTGGTTATTGCTGGCTCATGTAGGTGTTTAACCATTTGAGTCATGAACTCATCATCAGTAAAATAATTAGGGCGTTGGCCAGTGGCAGTAAATTTGTCTGTTTACCAATCAATGTTAGAAATATTGAAGTATTTTAGCACAATAATAATTTGTGTTGTGACGACATCGACGATGGCATTGTAAATATCGATATATTCTGCAACAATGCTCATAGCGGGACGACAGACGAGTGGGAGTCGACATCTTTTATGTTTACCACACTGGAATTGCTAGTATATCAAGTCTGAGGCTTGGAAGGAAAAATTCTACTATAATTTTTTTTTACAGAAAACCATTATTCCTCCCCCTCTCAGGACGGTCTATCTTTGTGAAATAGTGTGAGTTGAAGGAGAGTGAATTCGCCCGAATTATTTCTGGCGCTCAATTTCATCCATGAATCTGAGATTGGTATTACGTCGATCTGTTTGTTCATTGCAAAGATTCCCAATTCGTCGATTTTGTCAAGGAGACTTCTAGCGTATACATAGAAACATTTGAGAGAATCTCGGCCTCTATTTCTGCGAGGAACTCATTGGTTTCGGTCAGGGGCTGCTGGGACTTGGACGGGCGTTTGTGCAGATAATGTGTCTATTGTTGCTGTATGTTTCTCAATCATTACGGCTGGTTCGGAGAAGGCCGTTGAGTCATTCCGTCGAGCAATGAGAGTTGTTGGACTTATTTTCAGTGATGAGACCAACGCCAATGTTCTGGATGATTTTTGCGAGGGTATCGAGCCCATACGCGTTTTTGCATGCTGTGTTGGTGATTTTTTAGAAATTCATAGTATTATCGGTCGGTCAACTATCGCAATTGTTCGAGAACGAGATTCGCTGAGCTTCGCAGAAGACTGCAAAGTGATTGCTTAGTTATATCTTCTTGCTCAACTTCTATCAACTTTTGTTCGGGCGAAGCAGGATGTTAGGCACATGGATATTTGCCTGTGATCGCTTGATGTTTTTGACATGGTTTCATACCTTCACCATGTATTTTTAGTCTGCTTCACCACGTCGTTCGATCCAAATTGTTGTATAATCCCCGAGCATTTTCAGTTTAGTTATTCCTTTAGCCGATTTGATTTGAAAGACGTGATATTGTTTCACAAATCACAATAATTTCTTCTGTTATATGAACGTTTATTTAATTGGGTAATATATCAAAACCTAGAAGGGGGTCGGTTCGGATATGGTGGAAATTGTGTCCCAACGAATGATCCTTTGTCACAGACTGACTGCCTTCCGTTTACAATAGTTAACTACAGTTACTCGTGAACTTTGACCACATTATTTAGCGCCTTGATGCAGTCGTTGGTATCTGTATCAAATTTGAAATCTAAGTGCACTTGATGATCTTTTCCTAGTCTTAGTGTCTCGTTTCCATTTCTCTGGCTGTTTATCATATCTTGGAATTCGGGAGATTGTTTCTCCACGCATTCCTATTTTAATTCAACAGATAGCAGACCTAGAATCAGCATTGGCTGCATCTGCATTGGGTAGGCCAGTAGGGGTATGAGTGAATTTACATTTTAGTTGTTTAATCTTTTCGGACTGTTGGCAACATTTACAGCTCGCTATTTTGCCCTGCCATTTGGAGGAGTATTAGGCGTTTGTCGATAAGAACTACCACCGCTGTCCATTAGTTCCGGAATGTACGATTAAGGGCGAAACACAAACTAGCTTAGAATAGCGGCTCATCTTGGACTTGCTAGATTAGATTATAGTGTCAAGGTTTTCTCGTGGACAGGATTCAATATCATCCTTACACGACACCGAACGTCAAACCAGTAGCAAATGCTGCATTGAGTCATCGACAAGTCATCATCCGTCTCAGGGACTGATTCGACCCACGGCATGCTCTGGTCATTACAACTTATAAAATTGGTGAGTGAGTTGCTACCTGTTGGGAAATTAACAGTAAGATAAAGTACTCAATTATTTTTTCCTCATCATATATGTGAATAATCAAAATAATGAGATACGTTATGAGATGGGACTTATTTTAAAATGACCTACATATTTTTTGTGACTTGTGTATGAACTGCAGTGTTGAGTCTTTGCATGTGATGTTGTGAGTCTCTGAATGAAAACTAATTTAAGCTCAGGCTAAGATGAAGATGATTTTTTTCCAACTTGAAATGTGAAGTAAGTTGTTTGCAAGTTTCAAGCTGAAAATATGAATGACTTTCAGTGATATGTATTATTTTCCTACGTTTACGTTACAGTTTGATTTTACAATTACTTGTCGAAGACACGTGTAGGTCACCAATTCTATTTTTTCATTTCCTATAAAAAAAAATATAGCGATCAGGGCTGTTTATCTGAATTTATATATATACATAATTCTGTAAATTTTATTCGACGAAGTTGTTAGAGTATTTACGATAAGAAAGTAATTACCATGGGATATAGGCCGAACACAGTTAAATTTCTTTTGCATGCTGCAACACGCGAGCAGATTGAGAGTAGATCATAGGGTAGGTGGGAGGGAGGGGGGGGGGGGGGGGGGGGGGGGTTGGCGCAAGTGAGAGTAATGGGTGGCTGAAACTTCTGGAAGATTTTGCATGGAAGACGTGGGTATCATGGGCGGCGAGGAGAGCGTGTGTTTCTGGGGAAAGCTTGAGTGATCGGAGAGCGTGAATATTTAAACTTTTACTACCCTCCTGACTGATGAACATGGATACAACTTATTTATTGTCCAAATAAAAGAGAAAGCTCAGCAGTCGTTTGTACAGAAATTATATTTTATAAAATTTAAATTGTGCGCACTCTCTGGGAAAAGACGGTGGATTATAAGTGTTTTTATATGATTTTGAAAGTAAAAAATATTTGGAGATCACTTTGAACAATATCTAACGTATAGATTGGGAAGCAAGCTATACAGATGAGATATAAAACTGCGTATGCAACGAATCAACGAACCTCGGCAGTGTTTGGAACACGTAAAAAAAAACTTCACGTCGAAACATGTAAGAAATTCTCCCACACCATAAATACAGTATTTGAAATGATTTTTTTCAAGTTTGATGGTCAGGAATCGACGGAAAGTTCAGAGGGTCGTTAGTAATTGAGTGTAGTCTCCCAAGAGGGAGACTACACCTCAATCATATTTGGCCCAAGAACCATTAATCTAATTAATGGTCCTTGTAATCCCATCACAAAATTCAAGTTTATTATTCTGTAATGGTTTAATAGCGCAGGCTGAGCTCCAAAGTCCTAATTTTAATAGTGTTATCAATTAGTTTGATCAAAACTCATCTGCAATTATCACCATGTGTGGTTAAACCCAAAAAGAATAAACACTATAATTTGATTATATAATGTTGTGTCATCAGAACCTTTTTGATCATATAACAATACTGACAAGACAGTTTACGTAGATTAACTTGGTTTTGGGGAATAGATAAATCAATATAGATTGCTTTCGGAAGTTCATTGCAAAATATAAACTTTGGAGGGCTGGGTCACGAGCGGCTGCGGTTTAGCGTTACTAAATCCCATTAAAATATTGATCAAACAAAAAGTTTGGCGGCGGATTGTATGTTCCGCCAGAGCAGAGTTTCTGGACGAAAGCCAATTCCGAGTGAACATTAAATTCAGTTGTAAAGACCATTCAGCTATATTTCGGTAGAATGCACACCAATTATTATTAGAATCAACGTAAACAATTAGAACCTTTGAATCACTGATGTTGGATAAATTAATGAATTGACTGAACATTTTACCTGATCATTCTTCTGTATAAGCGAGAATTATAAAATTCATCATAGTTGTTCGATGTGATGAACGAAATAGCTCCTGCAAAAGAGTATAGAAGGCCGGCCCAACAAAGTTTTGTTGCAAAATAAAGAGACAAAATTATTTTGGTCGTTTTTTAAATCCTTCCAGCTTTCAATTGTAGTGGGAATTATTTAAGAAGAATAGGATTTTTAGTTTCACGACTAAGTTTTTCCGTCGTTGCCGCTTTTTGTGTTCCAAATTTGGTCGTGACGATCGATCCCACATACAACAAAATGACAGTGTGTATTACGATGATAAGCTCCATCAATATTGTGTTCCATCATCAAAAGTGCAACTGGTCTTATTCGTTTCGGAGAAGTTCGGTGACTTACATGAGCAGTGTACAAATGAAACTGATAATGCTTCTGAGATATAGCTCTCAATGCAAGACACACAAGAGCAGTGTATGAATAAAACTGGTATTGCTTCTGAGCTATAGCTCTCAATGCAAGAAACGCAAGAGCAGTGTATAAATAAAACTGTTGATGCTTCTGAGCTGTAGCTCTCAATGCAAGACACACAAGAGCAGTGTACAAAAAAAATGATAATGCTTCTGAGCTATAGCTCTCATTGTAAGACACACAAGAGCAGTGTATGAATAAAACTGGTAATGCTTCTGAGCTATAGCTCTCAATGCAAGACATACAGGAGCAGTGTATGAATATAACTGTTAATGCTTCTGAGCTATAGTTCTCAATGCAAGACACACAGGAGCAGTGTATAAAAAAAAACTGCTAATGCTTCTGAGCTATAGCTTTCAATGCAAGACACACAAGAGCAGTGTATGAATAAAACTGGTAATGCTACTGAGCTGTAGCTCTCAATGCAAGACACACAAGAGCAGTGTATAAATTAAACTGGTAATGCTTTTGAGCTATAGCTCGCAATGCATGCCACACAAGAGCAGCGTATAAATAAAACTGGTAATGCTTCTGAGCTGTAGCTCTCAATGCAAGACACACAAGAGCAGTGTTTAAATAAAACTGTTAATGCTTCTGAGCTATAGCTTTCAATGCAAGACACACAAGAGCAGTGTATAAATAAAACTGTTGTGCTTCTGAGCTGTAGCTCTCAATGCAAGTCACACAAGAGCAGTGTACAAAAAAACCTGCTAATGCTTCTGAGCTATAGCTCTCAATGCAAGGAACACAAGAGCAGTGTATAAATAGAACTGGTAATGCTTCTGAGCTATTGTTCTCGATACAGGACACACAAGAGCAGTGTATAAAAAAAACTGCTAATGTTTCTGAGCTATAGCTCGTAATGCAAGACACACAAGAGCAGTGTATGAATAAAACTGGTAATGCTTCTGAGCTATATCTCTCAATGCAAGACACACAAGAGCAGTGTATGAATAAAACTGGTAATGCTTTTGAGCTATAGCTCTCAATGCAAGACACACAAGAGCAGTGTATAAATAAAACTGTTAATGCTTATGAGCTGTAGCTCACAATGCAAGACACACAAGAGCAGTGTATGAATAAAACTGGTAATGCTTCTGAGCTATATCTCTCAATGCAAGACACACAAGAGCAGTGTTTGAATAAAACTGGTAATGCTTTTGAGCTATAGCTCTCAATGCAAGAAACGCAAGAGCAGTGTATAAATAAAATTGTTATGCTTCTGAGCTGTAGCTCTCAAGGCAAGACACACAAGAGCAGTGTACAAAAAAACTGCTAATGCTTCTGAGCTATAGTTCTCAATGCAAGACACACAAGAGCAGTGTATAAATAGAACTGCTAATGCTTTTGAGTTATAGTTCTCAATACAGGACACACAAAAGCGTGTACAAAAAATACTGCTAATGCTTCTGAGCTATAGCTCTCAATGCAAACCCCTTTCATCGCGCTCTCATAATTTCAAGTCACGCTGCTGCCACTCCTCAGGCTACGAAATCAAATTAAAACGTTTCTTGAAGCAACGCGTTAGTAAAAGATGTGCAACAAGCCCCCTTGTAAGTCGCACACATATAACTCGAGCAATCCTACGGAACACACCCACAAAACAACGATCGCACACACTTCCCCGCCCTAACAAACACGCTCAGAGACTAAACATAAGTACACGATAGTGTACTTATGTTTGATAAAGTGTGATAAAGAACAGCTAGTAATCAGTTTAGAGACAATTTATAAATAAATAAAAGAAATGGTTCAATTAGAAATTAACAAGATGTAAAGCTTGTAGGATGCCTACATAGTTACAATTGAAAAAATAGCATTTGTTGACTCATTAACGTAAACAAATATAAAAACATTTGGTGGGCAGCGCAATGAACGTATACTATTATAATTAGGGAATATTTACACTCCTTCAGCAACGCCTACAAATAAATAGAACCATAATCTATACATAAAATATTGAAAGATTACCGTTTCGGTTTGTCTATAAGGGCAAATAAGATAGTTTTGCCAAGTTGAATTCCACCTATCGTAAATTCATGTTACGTTATTGTATTCGGACTATGCGTCTCAGTGAATTCTAGCAATACAGTTTCTACCAAGTGTAAATAAACAGCGGAAAATCGCAATCTCTTATGATCATGCGCATGTTAATTTGTTCAACAGTTTAAGTAATGTCCCATGAAAAAGATTGTAATATGATAAATCATCGTTTCCCGTTTCTTGGAAATACGGGTCAACAGAACTCATGCGTTGTGATCTAGAGTTCAGAGTCAGAGAAAGCGGTAAAATTAGATACAAGGATGCAAGCGGGGGATGGAGAAGACAATAATTATTTACTCAGACCCTGGGAGTCAAGAGTTGAGAGTCAGAGCAGGTGGGTCCGTAAGATGTATGAATGTAAGCGACGGAGATTGACGTCACTTTTTGCAGAATTTGAACAGAAATCGGAACGCAATAACGATAGTAGTAGGTATCTGTACATAAACCGCTTTCTAGAGTCATTTTGGTGGCCGCAAACGACGGATTTTGTCCGGTCTACGGGAATTTGCACATAACATTTCACATTTCACCGGGGTAGGACGCGATGCATGCACCTTGACTCACCGAGCGTACGGGGGTGCGCGCAGAAACGGGGGAGGGCGGGGGCCTAGGGTCCGGAACTGGTTTGGTGGCCCAAGTCAGCTAACGGACGGG
>SDVV010045360.1:0-10072 GCA_016164225.1 Gammarus roeselii
AAGCGTTCTCCAGCTGGAAAGATAATACGCGAAGGATCCCCATCAAGGACACGTAGAAGACTAAACTAAGAAGAGGAAAAGCCGGGAGTTCTGTAAATACCACAAGGGCGCACTTCACTCACGTTTCCTTGCAACTGGACCCAAATCCAATGTCGAGAGGTAAAACATACCAAATTTTGAAGCATTACATCCAATTAAGCGTATTTTATACTCAACATTCCATGAAATTAGGCAAATTTATACCTGATCTAGATATATTCTTATGATAACCAATCAAAACATAAAACAACAATTATAAAATAGCTAAATACGATTCTTTGCTCTACCCTAAGCAATATCGATTAACTATTATATACGATTTATCCTACCGCACCCAGATGATAAATCCTACTCCAATATCCCACGTGATCTAGTTCATGACTAAGATCGTATACTGATAACATAAACGCATAACAATCATACCGAAAAAATCTGACAAATAAAACAAACAATGAGTTCATGCATAATTAAGTAAAAATACTACGGTATCCGTTCAAATCTATAACAAATTCCTAGACTTAACTGATGCTATGATTCTAGTAATACAAATCCAAGCCCACTGTGTCATAACAACGAACTCTACGATGCTTTGCTAGGTCACTTCTAAGCAATCTACCACTGGTAAAAAACAAATTTTAAAGGAAACACTCAGTCATGGTACAATACAGCGGACAACCATGCATCTGTTTAGTCCATCATCTCTGAACAATGTCGAGCAAAGTCTCATCCTGGACATAACCAAGAATCTATACAAAGTTACAGTGGTCAAGAATGGGCCTGACTGGAGTCTCAAATAGTGTGTGGCCATAAAAAGCTGAGTTTCTGTTCACTGACGATCTAGGTAAATCACAACAACGATAGGGAGCTTGTCGGATAACCTCTTTAACAAACCCTCGGAAGTTAAGACCGACATCCACTAGAACTTACAAAAAAATCACGTTGAACTTGGGCGAACTTCAAATGACCCCCAAAGAGTGTAAGCCGCCTTTTCACCATGACCCATCAACCCAGTAAATCGTCTTCTAAAACCGTTAAACTATACACTTGCTAGGGATCAATGACGAAATTCCACAAAGATGCAGTACGGATTTACACCTCTTAAACATACATTCATATGATTATCTTGGAAATAAATCATACAATAATAACTATGAAAATAGCCAAATAAGATTCTCTACGCTGCTCTAATCGATATTAAATTTTAATACACTAGGGTATCCATCATAGTGAATCGGAAATAAACGTAAACGAAACGAGCTTTTGCCTAGGGGACTCTCTAACTCCTCCTAAACACTGAAGTATGGTCCTACATTAAATATACAATAAAGTAACAGCAAGACCAAGTTTGTAACAAATGGAATTTTCTACAGATAAAATATCCACGTCAAACATTGTACTAGGATGTAAGAAGATATATAAAACATTAAAAATATACAATTTGTAACTAATTCATACCTGAAATAATGTTCTACATTGCAGATACAAACGTAATATATCCTAGTATTCCGATATTGTATATAATGCCCAATACCTCCCATCGAAGATGTAAACTGTACAGAGAACATACAAAACTCAAAGACACATACTAAAACGGTCAAGATATAATAAAATAAGAAGAATGATGCAATAACCGACCAATTATGCCTGAAATAGTATGCTACATGGATGATGCAAACCTGAAATATCCTACAAAATTCCTATAACTGTATGAGATAACTATTCAAAATTCCAAGAAAACACTACAAATTCAACATAAATCATCCGATCATTACTAAGTATATATAACACAATATAATAACTTATAGTAAATCCATATCGTTGAGGTACTCTCGCTAAAGGGCATCCAACACATACTCGCTGTATAAAAAAAAATCGAGATAAGGCAACCCGAACAAGCTACATACGCTTGATAACGAAACATTTGGAACATGGTAACACCCATGTATCTGGTTCAAAACTGGTTAAAGCGTTATGATGTAGATAGTTTCTTGTAACAAAGCTGCTGCATCCCAAGAAATATAAACATTGACTCGCAAACTGCCAAACTAATAAGTCATACTATCCCTTTAAATATTATATACATGTAAAATAAATAGATGGAAAGCATAAAACGTAGCCTCAATTCAATATCAAGCTGGTATCAAGCAGCCTACCGATAAGAATGAGTCAATTATACCGCCCAATTAGATAAGAATATGAACACAATATACACTGAAAATATACAGAATATTAATCCAGACATAAAATATGTAACGATACATACAATAAAGATAGCAAACATGCCAAGGTAATAACTGATAAAACAAAGAACATGTAGGACCAATCTCACCTAATTTTCTAGGAGCACATCCAACTTTTTGCCTAGAGGATCCTCTACCGCACCCTTCCAGAAATTTGGTGGAACAATGATTCTACCAGAACCGAATAAATATATATAACGAGCTACAGTTAGTGACAAATTATACCCCCCCCCCCATTACCAGCCATATGTTTATATACATTAAATTTTAAAATACAATAAAATGGAAAATGTTCATAACATAACACCTTGCTTATCTAGCCCGCAAGCCTGGCATCCAGCCCGCCGCTCCCCTTCCGCCTCCGCCCGTTAGCTGACTCACGCGCCAAACCAGTTCCGGTCGCGTCGCCCGGCTTCCGCCGCTGACTCCGGCCAACCCATACCTCACCAAAACTAACTCTATTTACCCTTATCTTATTCCTTCACTTGCGTTTCACGCCGTTGTACTCTGACATACTATTTAACATACAATTTCGGTTCAGAGATGTCGTAAACAAAATGTGAATTTAAAAATAAGGTCTTTATCTTCGTAACCGATAGTACCTCCAACAAAAGCGGCATCAATTAGAGCTGCTATTATTAGAGACACAGTCTGGGTCAAAGTTCTATCTATGGATACTGCTAGGAATGTCTTTGAAATGATTTTTTTTTATAACTTTATTTGGAACTCACATTTACGGGGTCTGTTTTGCAGCCAGACAAACGAATTTAGGTAGCCACTAAATGTAATTATGTGAATCAATGTTATATGAATCAGCCTGATAAAAACAGGATAAAGTTTCCAACTGTTATCACCGGATCAGATGCCACACGACCATCGCCATTTATAGTTGACCAAGTTGTCTTAATGTTCGTAATGCAATAGTCAAGTTTTCAGCGGTGATAATTTAGTTTAGGTCTTTTTCTGGACATTTATAAAGCAACACAATAATTCTTAAACTCATACCTTCGGGCCGAGTTATTAGTGGTTAGGCATATCAACAAATTTTTATGCCCATCACACTTCAACAAGCATCAGTCATCTAGGGGCTGGAGTCACGCTTGCTGATACTCGGAACAACTTGTGCGGACAGTGCTAGGAAAAGCTAGAAAATTTCATAACGCAATAACAAACTCACACCGAAATTCGACACCCATACCTCTACGCACGTATGAATTACGAACAAATTCAATTAAAGCAGTCTTTATAAAAGAAATTGTAGCTTTCGAGTGGAGTCTTAACTGTAAGGGGTCGTCACCAGGACCAGCCGGATCTATTAGGATAATGACAATCGCAGTTAAATTGTCAGCTAAAGCTGTCTTGATTTCACCAGATTATTCGTCAATCATGCAATTAAAACAGACGTGGTGAAGGATTGACGCATGAATGAGAATAACTCGTGTAGGTAACGCTATCAATTAGAGGGACGTAATGTAGTCGAGGGAAATTTCAAATTAACAGATAATTTCAGGCCCCTTTCTCTGTGTCGCCCAAATAAATATTATGGTCCCCTGTAATGAACAGTACGCAGTACACAAACATATGTTTGTGCAGAGACACGAAACTGCCATCGCGACTGACGCCAGCATTAGAGGCATAGTGAGGGTATTACGAGAGACACACCTCAAGCCTATCATGACTGTCCAGCTTTCAGAATGCCCATTTCAGCACAAGAAAGTAAAGTCACAATTATTCTCACGAGACACATGCAATATTGTGTGTGATATAAGGGTTCAGGGAATACCTACCAAATAGTAAGTTTCGGACACGAATCGCTATGTCAGTCAACTATAGAGAAAAAAATGCACTGATGGACTCGAAGGAAAATAGTTCAATACTACTTGTAAGCACATTCCTGACCAATCCAAATATATGCGGGCTTGTCTCTCACGATTACTTCTAGCTGATTAAAACACGACAAAGAGGGACCAAACTTGTACAGCAGGTGGAACAGTAAAAACTAATGTAGAATGCTCTGAATAATTAGATGAAGAGACCCTAGAAAAAATTTTTTTCCTAAAGTATTTCCTGATTGTGCTAGAAGAAAGAATAACAATCGTTTGGCATGAAGAGTTATTTTTATCTCTTTGTTTATTTTATTATTATCCCAGTCAGGCACCACATCATCCATGAATTTCTTGTCACGATAAATGAGGTATAAAAACTTTCCACCTCGTGGTGATAACACTTTCATTGTCCGATGTAAAAATTGCATCAGAAAGAGAATTTGAGTAGGCCTCTTCAAATGTCATCGTAGTTGCGTATTGTATCAATTGCCTTCCAATCGTCACGGAATATCGGTCATGAAACCATGGGCTCAAATCTGTATACAAAGGTACCCAAAAATGTATGTGTAGACATGCAGCCGTTTCCCCCTTGTCAGGAGGGTGGCTAAGTGGGGCTGACACAGAGAGGGGAGGCGTTCAATCCCCCCGCCACAAGACCGCCGTGTCTTTACCGAGGCTCGAACTCGCGACATGCAGCACCAGAGGCTGGCACCGCAGTCGGATTCGCTAACCACTCGGCCAACGCAGCTCACCTAAGTTAGACCCAAAATGTACCCATGTACCCAAAAATGTACGAAGAAAACTTTGACTTCATTATATGTAGCAGCACGTTCACCAATTACAAAATAGTCATGATTAAATATCGACCATTGCTTCTAGCAAAATGAAGTTGATGCAGTGGCAGTATGGGTTTTTATTTGATAGGAGGAATTGGTCATAAACGTCTATTCCGAGGTTACAACAGCGGTTATGAACACAATATTCTCCGTCATAAACTAATGTCATCCATTGTTTCGAACAATAGCGACACATTCACGTCAGAAGTGTTTCAAAGTATCTTTGCACAGGATGGGATCGGACATATTCCTCCATCCACTTACCATGTCAGTTCTAACGGACATGCTAAGCAACGCGTCCGTGTTATAAAGAGTGAAGTTCACAGGGCGTCACGGCAATTTTGAGCAGAGATTGAGGCACGCATTGCTGCAATAGCGTAAATGTTCATCATGCCGCCACATGGACTGCTACTGCAGTATTTTTAGATTTTTAGCGTTGCTTAGCATGTTCGTAAGAACTGACATGGTAAGTGGATGGAGGAATATGTCCGATCCCATCCTGTGCAAAGATACTTTGAAACACTTTTGACGTAAATGTGTCGCTAATGTTCGAAACAATGGATGACATTAGTTTATGACGAAGAATATTGTGTTCATAACTGCTGTTGTCACCTCGGAACAGACGTTTATGACCAATTCCTCCAATCAAATGAAAGCTTATACTGCCACTGCATCAACTTTATTTGGTAGAAACAATGGTAGATATTTAATCATGACTATTTTGTAATTCGTGCACGTGCTGCTACATATAATGAAGTCAAAGTTTTCTTCGTACACTTTTGGGTACATGGGTAAATTTTGGGTACATTTTGGAATAGCCGCCACGGCCGAGTGGTTAGCGTATCCGGCTGCAGTGCCAGCCTTTGGTGCTGCATGTCGCGAGATCGAGCCTCGGTAAAGACACGGCGATCTTGAGGCGGGGCGATTGGGTGCCTCTTACCCTTGTGTCAGCCTCACTTAGCCACCCTCCTGATAAGGGGGAAACGGCTGTACGTCTATACATACATGTCTATATATATACATTTTTGGGTACCTTTGTAAACAGATTTGAGCCCATGATTTCATGACCGATATTCCGTGACGATTGGAATATAATTGATCCAATACTCAACTACGATTACATTTGGGGAGGCCTGCTCAGTTATCTTTCTAATGCAATTTTTACACCGAACAATGAAAGTGTTATCACCACGAGGTGGAAAGTTTTTCAAACCTCATTTATCGTCTCAAGAAATTCATGGATGATGTAGTGCCTGACTGGGATAATAATAAAATGAACAAAGAGATAAAAAAAAACTCTTCATACCAAACTATTGTTATTCTTTCTTCTAGCACATTCAGGAAATACTCTAGAAAAAATGGATCCTTCTAGGGTCTCTTCATCTATTTATTCAGACCATTCTATATTAGTTTTTACTGTTCCACCTGCTGTACAAGTTTGGTCCCTCTTTGTCGTGTTTTAATCAGCTAGAAGTAATCGTGAGAGACAAGTTCGCATATATTTGGATTGGTCAGGAATGTGCTTACAAGTAGTATTGAACTATTTTCCTTCGAGTCCATCAGTGCATTTTTTTCTTTATAGTTGACTGACATAGCGATTCGTGTCTGAAACTTACTATTTAGTAGGTATTCCCTGAACCCTTATATCACACACCAAATTGCATGTGTCTTGTGAGAATAATTGTGACTTTACTTTCTTGTGCTGAAATGGGCATTCTGAAAGCTGGACAGTCATGATAGGCTTGAGGTGTGTCTCTCGTAATACCCTCACTATGCCTCTAATGCTGGCGTCAGTCGCGATGGCAGTTTCGAGTATCTGCACAAACAATTGTTTGTGTACAGCGTACTGTTCATTACAGGGGACCATAATATTCATTTGGGAGACACAGAGAAAGGGGCCTAAAATTATCTGTCCCTCTAATAAGTGATAGGCCTACCTACATGAATTATCCTCCTTTATGAGCCAATCCTTCACCACGTCTGTTTCAATGGCATGATTGACGAATAATCTGGTGAAAATCATGACAGTTTTAGCTGACCATTTAGCTGCGATTGTCATTGTCCTAATAGATCCGGCTGGTCCTGGTGACGACCTCTTACAGTTAAGACTCCATTCGAAAGCTACACTTTCTTCTGTAAAGACTGCTTTAATTGAATTTGTTCGTAATTCATACGTGCGTAGAGGCATGGGTGTTGAATTTCAGTGTGAGTTTGTCATTGCGTTAAGAAATTTTCTAGCTTTTCCTAGCACTGTCCGCACAAGTTGTTCCGAGTATCAGCAAGCGTGACTCCAGCCCCTAGATGACTGATGCTTGTTGAAGTGTGATGGGCATAAGAATTTGTTGATATGCCTAACCGCTAATAACTCGGCCCGAAGGTATGAGTTTAAGAATTATTGTGTTGCTTTATGAAATTTGAAAAAAGGCCTAAGCTAAATTATCAACGCTGAAAACATGACTATTGCTTTATGAACATAAGGACAACTTGGTCTACTATAAATGACGATGGTCGTGTGTCATCTGATCCGGTGATAGCAGTTAGAAACTCTGTCCTGTTCTTTACCAAGCTGAGAAATGATCTCCACCGATAGATTTACGACGTCCACATTGATTCACATAATAACGTTCAGTGGCTACCTATATTCATTTATCTGCCTGCCAACAGACCCCGTAAATGTGAGTTCCAAAAAAAAAATCATTTCAATGCTGTTCCTAGCAGTATCCATAGATAGAAATGTGACCCAGACTGTGTCTCTAATAATAACAGCTCTTATTAATGCCTCTTTTGTTGGAGGTACTATCGGTTACAAAGATAAAGACTTTATTTTTAATTTCACATTTTGTTTACGACATCCCTGCACCGAAATTGTATGTTATATAGTATGTATCTATACATTTGCATGTCCTCCACACTTTTTGGCTGAAAAACTTACCACCATAAAAACTTACCTAACCACATACAATTTCATTTAAATGAAAGGTAAATAAAACGGAAAATTAAAAATAAGGCCTCTATCTTTGTAACCGATAGTACATTCCCAGAAGTTCTCAACACAGCCTGCACTATTGCCATTTATATGAGTGTGCCCACAACTGTAGACCAATATCTATTTTGAAACGGAAAAATAATGTATGTTCGGCTATCAAAATACTGTCGTCGTTTCGACTTTCATTAGCTCGGGGATGCTTGCTCTGCTTCTCGGCTTCGAGTTATTAACGACACTAGAGATTTCGTCCTAAATAATTGTGAATTCAACCATGACATCGAAATAAAGAGTCGAGTATAAGTGTTGTAATTGATCTGTTTCTTCAATTAGACTGGCGGCTGCGACATGAGCCAATTTAGTCTGCCTCTCGGAATTCAATTACTATGCAAACTTTATTTCTACTCCAAAATAAATGTAAAATTATTTTCACCTCAACAAGAAATGATGTTGTAGAAGTGCGTGTTGTAGGGAGCTTTGCGCGCATCTGTAGTGCGACATTCTTCTCTTGTCATAGCTGATACTCATAGATCACTTGGGATCTTGTAAAATGAAATATGTTCATAGCCGCAGTACATTCATGGACTGCATGCTATCGCTTGCGGTCTGCTTATGCACGAGTGTCCTCATTTTTTAGGATCATATGCCTTCCTACCTTATAGGATGCTAGATACAACCAGAATTTTTAATTTAAGTAATGGGTTGGATTTCACACATTCTTCTAAATCCCATTATTTGTGTAACTTGTTTTGTACGTCCGTTTCAGTAAATTTATATCATCAACATTATTACTATTGATATTGTTGCACCGCGTTGATTCTCGGATAGTTTTATGTTAAACAGGTTTCAAACTATTCCCACTGCGGAATAGTCCTTCTTACCTCATTGGCGGTCCATGGATTACGACTCACAGGAGTCAGGTGACGTAATTCTGACTGTCAATTTTTGTTAGGCAGTGAGACGAAAAGCTTCCCGCCGTCGTGTTTCATCTACGTACCCTGGATGTATGTATCGATACATACATCAGAGCGCATGAGCCACTACGGACAGTTCATTGTTCTTCTGCTTTTCGCGGCGTCTCTATCAAACTGACACACTCCAGCGACTTGGTGCGGCGAATTCGGCCACGGATCACGTGGCAATGCCATGGACTTGGCCGCTGCTCAGTTTGCTTGAATACTCGAATTTTATTGATGAGGTGATGGGGACAACCGTGGTGGGGTTAATTGACAAGGCCTCAAGTCTCTGTGTTTAGCGATTGTATAGTTGATATCTGCGGTAGTGGCTGAAATCAGTGTTGTCGTCACCCAAATCACTATGGTTCTGTCGTGAAATTGAACGATATTGGTAACAGCAAAACTATAAAAAGTACCGCCAGCAAGCAAGTACTAGCTATTGTTTGATACTTATGATTGATACTGTCACGATCGGATATTTTTCAGTCATTATCGCTAGCGGATCTGCCAATCCGAGTGAGCTAAGTTGGCTTATTAGCGACTCTAATTAGAAACTTTTCCTTTATTTGAGGAGAGACACAAGGACGCATATCAACCTAGAACTCATGAAGCAACACCCCACAGGCAGGTGCTAGCAGGCCATCTATACTATCTGCTGATATAGATACAGACACTAGGCCGCATCCCCCAGAAAGAGGGTGGCCAACGGCATGGCGCACCTCACACACTCAAACGCTCACACACACACAACTTAGCCCTTTTGTGCTAAAGGGTCCAGCCGGTACCCCTCAACATACACTCTGGGTCACGAGTGCAGTCCGAGGATCCGTCGTCAGCAGCAGGGCCCGACAGCTTTCACTGGTTTACCCCCGCCGCGTCATAATGCCGGCCCCCCTTACCTACGACCATCCCGACAGCGGGATGCCAAGGGTGGGAAAGCACATCAGAGCAGCGTCAAAATCAACCATTCACAACCATTCTCCACTAACGCCTGTTCATTGCACGCTCTCTCGCCACCTCCACATTCATGTTTCTCCTTCCCAATGCCTGCTTCACACCATCCATCCACCCAAACTTCGGTCTACCTATAGGCCTGCGACCACTCGCCTCCGCATTCATCACCCTTTTCACCAATTTCCCTTCATCCATCCTCTCCATGTGCCCGAACCATCTTAGAACGCGCGAATCCACT
>SDVV010045361.1:0-10072 GCA_016164225.1 Gammarus roeselii
ACAATGCTAGAGTGCTGGTGTGCCGCGGGCGATCCGCCAAAGAAGGATACCCCATTAAGACAAGTGGACTAGCTAAAATAGGCTTACTGTAGTTTTAGAGAGTTTTACTAACCCTCCAAGATAGATGACGATATTTCGTAGAATAGAAATAGCCTTAGTACTCCATGACCGTGAACGTTGACAGTGCATTCAAGAAAGAGCCCACATCCAAGTGGCCATGCGAAAAAATGAAGATAGAAAAATACCCGCCAAAAATAAGGTAAGTTCAGAATATATAGGCGAAGTGTAAAAAATATGTTAAATGTTGAAAAACAAAGATGTAAACCAGTGTCAATTATCAAAATGTGTATTATAATGGATAAAAGTGTATGTTAAATGTGGGAAGGGAAATAATCCCCACAGATCAAACAAATATTGCTATGACAAATGCTTCATATTAGGTATGCTTTTTTTAATGTACTCACTATATTAACATATGAGGAGTGGAATGTTATGTTAAAGGAGACACGAAATGCTTTGTTAAATTGTATAATGTGCTGCCATTTCATGTTAAACAAACGTACGCAGTTTAAACTCCGACATAATGGTATAAACATTATTAATACAGTTTCAACAAAAATACAAAAATAGAAGAAGCCGAAAATTTGGCCCGTAGTGTATGCACGATGCTGCAAGAAAAGACCTACGCCATCAATGCCGATACATTGGCCATTTTCCATTTCAAATGTCGTACTGCGTATGTTAAAAATGTTTTGATTTAGGAGGAGTAGCAATTTCTGTACGAGTGTTGCGGCGGGCGGACACATCTTCGATCAGGGAATGATACCCACTTAAATAGTGAGTGTCACACATCAGTCTACTGAGAAAACAAGTGACCTGTGTGAAACAATATGTCCTACAGCATGCGCTGGGAGACATGCAGGGAGATATACTACTTCATTGATGTAATACACAACATACGGTCATACGAGTGTCGATATTGAAATATTTTCTGATCATTAAATTTTTTTCAAGTCAAATGAAAAAAAATTGTTCTAGAGCTCAATTTTTTAAAATGTGTATTACATGTTAGAATTTCTTTAAACAGACGAATTGGCACTACGATTTGATAGTTAACTTGGAACAACCAGACAAACCTAACCAATTTTGAAAGCCGAGTCCGAAACCCTTTCGAATAAAACGAGACCCAATCATTTTGCTGCAAAAAACGTCACGGTGTGAAATAATTTGTCTCCTCGCTGGAGCTGGGTGAGACGGCTACGTCCTTGGATACTTGTGGGTACATTGCATTTAAAGCCGGTCACTGCGTAGCTGCCACCTCTCCACTTATGCTATGGAATCACGGCCCGGCGACGCGTTGCATTAGAGAGTCGTCTCCACATTGATTAGAGGTTTGTCAGTACCAAAGCTGGAGGGATTGTCCTATCGAAAATGTTTTTTGTTGCTGATAATTGGGCCTCACGATTGATTTCACGTATTTCCAGTGGCATTTGATTGAATAGCCGACGGGCCCGGCATGTGAAGCTGTTAAATGCTACGATTTGCAACGCTTCGCCGTTCGTCCGTTCTGGCACTTTGAAATAGCAGTATTCCGCCAATCCTTGCCTGATTTCACATTGTAAGTTTCGATACAATTTTTCGTTGACAAACGGTCCTGACCATGCATCATTCAAAACTCCTTCTGGATTGAATATAACCTCAAAATATTAAATTTTTCATAATAATCTATTTCCTTTACCTCTGTAATTTTTAAGGGGAAGTCTCTTTGAACTGTTTCAAGTCTTTCAAGATCATTCTGTTTATATGGGGTCCAGAGAAGAGAGCTTTTGTCCGTAACTGTTGGATAAGTTGTTTCCAAAAAATAAGTATTGTCATTATATCTCTCGACAGAAAGGTTCTCATGGCTCAGGACGTCTTTCTGCCACTAGCCTCAACCTTGGAAATTTATTCATTGATTAAAGCATTATTTTGAAATTGTGCGCTTAGGTCACTTAGGCTTGTATTTTCTTCAATGATTGATATAAAGGCCCTGTCTTTAGGTCAATTTTTTTTTCGTATCTTAGTAATTCAAATCTATATTCGTTGAATTGCATGTTGTTTCTGCCAGCCCTCTTGAAGATTACTTTCACATCGCATCCTCCACTGTGCCTAATACTCTGGTATCATCTGCCAAAGAGAAGGCAGATGAATGTGGACAGATTTTGCTCAGATTATCATCAGCCATAACTAGAAAAATAGAGACCAAGCACAGTGCCAGTGGTGCCACCCCAAGGGCTGCCAGTGGTGCAGAGGTTTCATCATTTACTACCACACATTGAGTTCTGCCTTTCAGAAAAGTTTCGATCCCATCATAAACATTTTCTAGGATACCAGCGTTATGTAGTTTTGATAGCAGTAGCTATACTGGGATCTGCGTTGTGAAAGACCTTGGCAAAATGTAGATGAATCACATGCACGTTTGATCAATCACACAACGCACTGGTAATTCAATCATAGTGCACCAGTAGATGCGTCAACGTGCACCACTTCTGAAACAATGTTGCTTGAAGTTTATAACCATGCACAGTTTTCAAGAAAATTCCAATATCCGCCCTTTCATCACTTTTTCATATGTTTTAACTACGCGTGATGTCAAAAAAATTGGGCTGTGATCTGATGGGCTTGTGAGGCAACCTCATGGTTTGTGGGAGGTCAGAGGTGTCCAAAAACTTCTGCCACGACGTTAGGTGGTCTTGACAGTACCTGCTTGCATTGTTCTAATAGGAAAACTGAGATGTCGTCTGGCCCGGATGCGCTATTGCTGCCTATGTCATCAATAACTTTCATAATTCCAGATTTCAATGTTAAGGTCAGTCAGGGTGTTACCGCGTAACCTTTGTGATACTAAATATGAAAAGAGACTAACTGACTGATGTAAAAGAACAGTATTTAATTCATTTGTCATTGAGACTGATAGGAACCTTATATAAGTACGGAGTTAATAATTCTCTTGCTATCCATTAGTTAGTAGATAATAATCCCGGTCCCGTCATTACGTAGCAATCCAACCTGCTGAGATAGAACTATCTTATAGGAACATGCTTCTGTTACAAACTTTGACCGGCAGAATAAGCGTTGAAAGCGGTGTGTTGTCTAGCGTAAACGCTAGTGTAACCGTACCCACGATAGCAGTGAACAGGAGCCCGTGAGCCTGTATGGCGACTGTAGCCTCCTGTGTGCCGCTGTTATGAACCCATCCGGCAACAGGGTGATGGCTGCTTGGACGAGGCGGTGTTTAGACAGATAACAGCCCCACAGGCCTGCCCCTGTGCGCGGAGGCTATTGAGCCTGGAGGGCGCGGTCAACAACCAGAGGCAATACTCGTTAGAGGTAAAACAAGCGGCCAACATAATCGCATTGAGCAGGCGTTGGCGGGCTGAAGAGGTCTTAAGCAGAAATGCATCACCGCTTCAAAATAGACGGCAAAAAATGCATCACCGTTTTAAAAAATACGGGGTAAAAAATTAAGTGTAGGGAACAGCCGTCAAGTCTTCATACGGACCTGCCAGTCACAGCATGAACCGGCCAGCCTCAGCCCGAAGCGGTCAGATACTGCACGGACCGTCCAGCCTTTCTGACCGGCCCGGTCAGCGCTGCCGCCGGAAGCCGCCCATTGAGTGACTGGCGTCATCCGATCGACAGCCTTCCCGTCACCCCCCTACTCCCCTTTCCTACCATCCAGCAAAGACCACAAGAGTAACACAGCAGCATGCCCCGGCAACACTTCCACTGTGGGTAGAACGCAATTGCTAACCTCCACAGGACACCGCGCTCGAAGTAACCGGGTGGTACCTCATACTTGTGCGGGGGCTCGGTGACCACCTTCGCGGCCGCACCGAACACGTGATAATAGTCGCCGTGCATGGAGCGACTATTTCACTTGATATGTCCGAAATCATCTGGGTAAGAAATTCTACCGAACGTCTGCCAGGGGCCATTCACACGGATCTGTCATCTTGAGGAGTTCAGTTATAGGTACTCACCAGGAAATAATCAACCCCAGCAAAGACACATGCTCAGAATAATAATTTCCCAACGGTGGCGTTGTGCAGTGCCTCTATTCTGGCTATGGTTAGTAGTGTTGATTGAGTGATAAATTTCAAGACGTTTAGCACAGACTAGATTGCAATAAAACTGGCCCGTGTCATACAAAGGCAGATTCCGGTGGTTCACTTGGCCACCACTTCGGTGACTATGCAGGCAGCATTCCGGCTGTTCTTTATAATAGGCCGGTATTTTAAATAGACGAAGATCAGCCTACAAACGACGCGGGACCAAAACAAGATATCAGCGATATGCTGAGCAGGGAGAGTCGCAAACATATGTGGGGCTGACGAATGAGCTGCGCACGTCCTCGACTTAGTGTCAGAAAGCTCTGCGTTATCAAACTCCTCTTATAATACAGGAGATATTGTAACAAGATATTCTCCGCAACTAGTCCTGGCAGATTTGGTCTTAGCAAAGGCAGTAGCTGGAAAAGCTGTGTCGAAAGCCCAACACAATCTTGAACATTGCAGCCAACACTCGTCGGACCCGTGAGCACACTCACCGCCATGGTGGGCAGGACATGCGGGCCACCGACGTCAGAGGAACGTTGATGAGGTAGGCCTATGCTACTCAAATACATTCCCACAAAAAGTAGGTTACAGTGTTTACTGATTTTAAGCAGAGTCAACCAAGTAATGGATGCATTCAACGACGGTGAGCTGGATAACGGTCTGCCCAGACGCAATTTACCAACCAAGTGATGGATGCATTCTACCACGGTGAACTGGATAACGGTCTGCCCTGACGCAATTTACCAACCAAGTGATGGATGCATTCTAACACGGTGAGCTGGATAACGGTCTGCCCTGACGCAATTTACCAACCAAGTGACGGATGCATTCTACCACGGTGAGCTGGATAACGGTCTGCTCTGACGCAATTTACCAACCAAGTGATGGATGCATTCTACCACGGTGAGCTGGATAACGGTCTGCCCTGACGCAATTTACCAACCAAGTGATGGATGCATTCTACCACGGTGAGCTGAATAACGGTCTGCCCTGACGCAATTCACCAACCAAGTGATGGATGCATTCTACCACGGTGAGCTGGATAACGGTCTGCCCTGGCGCAATTTACCAACCAAGTGATGGATGCATTCTACCACGGTGAGCTGGATTAAGGTCTGCCATGACGCAATTTACCAACCAAGTGATGGATGCATTCTACCACGGTGAGCTGGATAACGGTCTGCCATGACGCAATTCACCAACCAAGTGATGGATGCATTCTACCACGGTGAGCTGGATAACGGTCTGTCCTGACGCAATTTACCAACCAAGTGATGGATGCATTCTACCACGGTGAGCTGGATAACGGTCCGCCCTGACGCAATTTCGTAGGGCGGGTTTGCTTGGAACTGGCCCAAAGCTGACGTTTCTGAGATATGTCAAGATTTTAATTCGAATAATAGTCTCCCAAGTGTCTGAGAAGTACACTCAAGATTAATTCTTCGTTAAGTAATCATTCTTCGAATACTTTTGTTAGAAGATACGATACGATGTTCGATTTACCCATCAACAGCGGAGTTAAGCCACACACTGAATTCTTAAGTGGTGATTTAGCCAAGCGATCCAAATATTCACAATTTGAGGGACAGCAATTGGATTATCCATTAATAAACGTAGTAAACTAGACAGTCACGCCAAACATTTGATTTCCATGGTGACTAATTTTAATCCCAGTTAAAAGTCCAATTTAGCTGACCATTGAAGAGTCAACAAAGCGACACATGGGAATGTTTTTGTTCAACTTTTTTTTCTGCTCTAATTATTAGGCATATTGTACAATCGAATGCTTCAATAAAGATAATAATGATAAATATTATTATTAATATTTTTGGCGTCGGACTGTTGTTACAGCATCGGTATCGATGACACTTTTGCCGATACCAACGATATTTTTTATAATTTCAAGTTCCCAATTTCATGCGGATTTTTCAAATTTATACTTCTTGAGTCACGCATATAAATTTTTCGTGATAATTTCATGAGCAAATAATTGAGTTAACAATTCATTTTTTGATCAAAACTGATGAGAAAGCAATTATACAATATAATTGCCGAATCAAAATTGGCTTGTCATCGGCATTCTTCGAGTATCGGAGTATCGATATTGCTCGAAATTTGGTTTGCAGTCTCCCTCTGAGGTGCGACGATATCTGTCTTTTCGCCGATACCGATACTGATACCAAAAAAATACGATCCAAATACTTCCAATAACAAAAACGATCGTTTCCTGATACCGAAACTTCAGCCTAACATGCGAAATTAATCATTTCAAATCATGTTTTGGAAAGACATACAAGGACTAATTGCATGAAAGCTAGATGTAGTGAAGAAAGCATCATCGATAAATTCACGAATTTATAACAGAGGTTCTCAACCACGGAACGCATCAAATGCATATGCATACATGGCGGTCTCGATTTACCAATCAGCACGATAAGCATCTTATGATCAACGTGATTGTTTTTTTTTTATGTAAACATGCATAATATAAATGCTACGTAATATTTTAAGGTATCAGCAACCTTTCTGCCTAAACCGATAACTTCACCATTTGCCGATGCTTGTCGATACAGAACCACCGAAATGAGCCAATACTGGCCGACAAAGATACCTCGTCGCATCCCCAGTTTCCAGTAAGGTGAACAAGTACCGCAAAACAAAAACATTTAAATGAGAATCGAGTTGAATAGACGGCTTAAATGGCAGGCCCATAACGAGTTGGCAAGATATTTATAGAAGAAGAATGGATGAAACTATAACTGACGTAAGCCTCGGAACGTTCATGTTGCTGCACATGAACATATCGTGTTTGTAGTACATTTTGATGATTTTATTTTCGACAAGAATTCCTAATTGAACAATGAGGATGACATCCATTTGATGGTAAAAATGTAGTGGGTATGATTTTATGTAATCTCCAGCCCTAACAGTGCACTGGTTGCTGACACGGCCTAACACCGTTTACAAGAGTCAGAAGAAACATCAGAATTTCATGGATGGGTCCACATGACACCGTGTCACCATCGTGTGCCAGTGGGTCCACAGGACACCGTGTCACCATCGTGTGTCAGTGGGTCAACAGGACACCGTGTCACCATCGTGTGCCAGACGTGCGACTCCTCAGTGACGGACTATGGGCTACAGACCCTGGGCTCTCGGTTGCGGGAAGGGACGCTGGCAACCGTCAGCTGATAAGCGGCCGCCGATAAGAGTCGCGGGAAACACGCTTACTACACACGAGACACTGGGGGCGGAGCTCTGACTAGAGGGGGAGATTGACAAGACGAACACTGAGATAAGGTGGCATTGCTACAGTATCAGTGCTAGGTGTGGCTGAGGTGCTGAAGCTGCCGGCTAAGATGTCGCTGGATCGGAGTCGAAGTGCTCGACTATGCAGGTGCAGGGGGGGGGGGCATTCTGTCGACTCGAATACAGTGACGAGGCTGTCACCGACGCCACCAGCACACTAACACGACAACGAGAACTTGGTAACAATATTTTTCTAAAAGTACGTTAACTATCGACACTAATGAATAAAGCTGCAACCTATGCACTCAAACAACGGCGAAGAGTTCGACTGAATCATATTTAGCACAAACAATCCTTACCGTGAATAATTACTGGATATTTATTAATCTTCTCATTACATATTAACAACATCAGGGAAGCGTTACCTTCTTGTCACCATTCTTTAAAGCAACTCCAAAACTATGGCCACGGACTTGACAAACCCAGACAGGGAAGCAAGGGAGACAACAGCGCAAATACGTTAGTACCTGACCATGGAAGCAAGTATGCGTCGCCATTGAACACGATTTCTTGCTACCTGATCGAAATGAAACATTGTTTAGTCCGCTTCATTCTCTTCAAGTTTTGATGCTTTCTTGGTTGATACAACGAGTGTGCTCCAAGTTTCCGTTTTCAGGCGCTGTGTAGACAATTGAGGGCAAGCGACAGGATTGAGACCGTTGCGGTCAACAGAAGTCCTGCTCCATCATACGGCTTATTCTATGCCCCTTCTTTTTTAATAACGCAAATCATGAGCTCATTGCAAGGTGTTTGGACGAGGGAAAATTATTCAATCTTGGCTCAGATGTCACTTCTAGAAACTGAGTTCAACGAGAGGTGGGCACCTCACCTGTTCGCGTTAGCTCGCCAATCTTGGCTCAGATGTCACTTCTAGAAACTGAGTTCAATGAGAGGTTGGCACCTCACCTGTTCGCGTTAGCTCGCCAATCTTGGCTCAGATGTCATTTCTAGAAACTGAGTTCAATGAGAGGTTGGCACCTCACCTGTTCGCGTTAGCTCGCCAATCTTGGCTCAGATGTCACTTCTAGAAACTGAGTTCAATGAGAGGTTGGCACCTCACCTGTTCGCGTTAGCTCGCCAATCTTGGCTCAGATGTCACTTCTAGAAACTGAGTTCAATGAGAGGTTGGCACCTCACCTGTTCGCGTTAGCTCGCCAATCTTGGCTCAGATGTCACTTCTAGAAACTGAGTTCAATGAGAAGTTGGCACCTCACCTATTCGCGTTAGCTCGCATCTTGTGCTATTCTCGTAAGGACTACAAGGTTCATGAGTACGAATCCGACTCAGGTCTTTTGTTATCAATAAGCCTCGTGTTGAAACTGGCACCAAGCATGCAATACACTTAACAATAGCAGCCTTCTCTTGATCAATATTTATCGTTGTTCCAAAAACATGTTAATTTAAATTAATACTAGACTTTGTTCGCCTTAGCGGCACGATCATGTATGCCCGAATCGTCAATTACTTGATATAACCCAACAGAATTTGTTGACAACATTGAATTAAGATAAGTTCGAATTACAAAGACATTTCGCCGATGGAGTCGTCGAGGCGAAAAAAATCTGATCACCATTATAATTTCACAAATCAGCCGGCGGACATGGTGCTACAACCGTTGGGACACAAGCATGGTGATGCCCGAGATATGAAACGCTTGCGTCAACAAATTTCATTGTGCGGTCTCCTTTCAAACATTAAATTATCCAACTTTTTATCAAAAAAAAATTCAAAATCAGATTTCGTTTTATACTTTACAAGAGCTTTAAAAGATGTACTCGATGCGATGGTACACTGTTCGAAAATAAGCTACATTTTTTCCATTGAAAATGACAATCCGAGTACAGACGCATTTCCATTAATTTTACATCATATTTCAGAGAATTTCGCAGAATAAAATTAGGTGAACTCACAGGGTATGTGTTTATAATTTGTTTAAGTTACATTTTAGTAAGTAAGCATCTTTGAAGGTAAATGTTCACAGTTTTTGCCATCGCAACTGGTATCCAATCTGATGTCGTCAACGTGACCGACTGAGCGGGGGCCGGTCTGGTCGAAACATAGGAACAAGATGGTATACGAGAACAAGGCTGTGGTATACGAGAACAAGGCTGTGGTATACAGGAACAAAATGGTGGTATACGAGAACAAGGCTGTGGTATACGAGAACAAGGCTGTGGTATACAGGAACAAGGCTGTGGTATACAGGAACAAGGCTGTGGTATACAGAAACAAGATGGTGGTATACAGAAACAAGATGGTGGTATACAGGAACAAGATGGTGGTATACAGGAACAAGATGGTGGTATACGAGAACAAGGCTGTGGTATACGAGAACAAGGCTGTGGTATACGAGAACAAGGCTGTGGTATACAGGAACAAGATGGTGGTATACAGGAACAAGATGGTGGTATACAGGAACAAGATGGTGGTATACAGAAACAAGATGGTGGTATACAGAAACAAGAGGGTGGTATACAGAAACAAGAGGGTGGTATACAGAAACAAGAGGGTGGTATACAGAAACAAGATGGTGGTATACAGAAACAAGATGGTGGTATACAGAAACAAGATGGTGGTATACAGAAACAAGATGGTGGTATACAGAAACAAGATGGTGGTATACAGAAACAAGATGGTGGTATACAGAAACAAGATGGTGGTATACA
>SDVV010045362.1:0-10072 GCA_016164225.1 Gammarus roeselii
CTAACATTTACTCCTTGCATAAATACCTAACATTTACTCCTTGCATAAATACCTAACATTTACTCCTTGCATAAATACCTAACATTTACTCCTTGCATAAATACCTAACATTTACTCCTTGCATAAATACCTAACATTTACTCCTTGCATAAATACCTAACATTTACTCCTTGCATAAATACCTAACATTTACTCCTTGCATAAATAACTAACATTTACCCCTTGCATAAATAACTAACATTTACCCCTTGCATAAATAACTAACATTTACTCCTTGCATAAATAACTAACATTTACTCCTTGCATAAATAACTAACATTTACTCCTTGCATAAATAACTAAATTTACCCCTTGCATAAATACATAACATTCACCTGTTTAACGTAACTTTATTCCTCATAAAAATATGATGGGGAAAAATAATGGAGGGTCGATTTAGAATCGTAAAAACTACTGCATTATTATTGGCTGCAAAGCTGATTTAGAAGCTTAAGTTCTGGCACCAAACGTCAAACCAGCAACTAGTGCTGCAAACAGCACCAGCAAATAGTGCTGCATCAAACTACAGATTTTATATATGAGATTACCGTGATTGGGTTTACTACTACGTGAGAATGCCCTTGTCCTTTACGCTGCGAATGTCAAAGATCTGTACATGTGTCACAGTAGATGTAAGACCTCCTGTGGTACTGTGGCCATATGGTCCCAGCACTCCCCGTCAGCCACGTCTACTGAGGGGGAAGAAGACGAAGAGACAAGAAAAGGGGATCCCGTGCAAGAGATTTACACAATGTGTAGAGAATCTGACGCATGAGAACTGCATGAATGGAAAGAAGGAAGAGGTAGAGGAGGAGTCCTATAAAATGGTTGCATTAAAGAAAGAGTGCAACTTGAGTGCTGTTGGCAACCGAAAGGATAATATTTTTGACCTGGGTGCACCGATTAGTGGGAGAGTTGTTTAGAGGGAGTTTGAGATGTGTTTAAGAAAATTTAACCAAACATGAGATTCAAATGAGGTAAATAGAAGTTGACTAATTTCAGGATGGTGATAAAATGAGCGATACTGAAGGGTGAATAAGCAGGGAGTCTGAATGGGGATAGGGGTTCCCCTCGCTAGGGCCGTGACTCATTGCGGCCCGTGAACCTAAAAGATTCATTCCTAAGGCCGGAGTGATGGTCTAACAGGTACAATCAAGTACCCGCAGAAACGGCTGCCATTGGTAAACGCTGACGGGTCGCTATCCCTGGCGCTAATTTTTTTTATAGCTAACGTCAGATCAGCCCCTTTCAACTCCGCCAACTGCCTTACCAGCCACAAGTTCTTCCGACTACCTACCTACGGTACCATTTTTCAACAGCGAACATTTATAGCGCCACTCAGTCTTACCAGCCACTGTCATATCTGCCAGTGACATTCTGCCTGAACTCTGTTACAGCCACGTCAGAATCAGCCACGAGGTGTACCATTTTGCTGGTGATCACTTTAATGAAACTTTTCCTACCCAACCTAATCTAGCCTAGGGTACGTGTTTCTAACCCTCGGGGCAAAAGTACGTATTTCTAACCCGCGGGGCAAACATACGCATTTTTCTAGGTACGTAATGCCGTTTTTCAGCGTTTTTTTTTATTGAAGTGATATCCAGTAGGTTGGTACGCCTGCTTAGGTGTAAAGACAGTGGCAGATAGGAAAGTGGCAGATTTTGAAGTGGCGGAATTTGCGTGTGGGCTGAAACGTAGTTGAGGTAGAAAACACGTGTGATGAAAGATTTGACAGTGCCCGGCCATGACAGTTAGGTGAAGTGAAGTGGCGATGGTGCGCGTGTGCGGAAATAATTTTAGCGCGAACGCTGGGCTCCCGCGCTAACTGAGACATAAACGTTAATCCACAAGTAGGATAGTAAGTGTTATCTTCAAAGCCGTTAATTTAAGGGGAAACCTGCTATGCAGCTTCAGTCTATTATGGAAAAGCTCCATCTTTGTCAACTTGTCTCCCTTCATGTGCTATAACTAGCTTAGTTGTCAAAAATATACGTGTATCTGAGTTTAATTGGCTCAGGATCAAATCACTTGTTTATGTTGTACCGATTTAATAATTAAAGTCTTATGTCTAGTATATTAATAACTATCTAGAGAAATAATCTTTTATCCTATATTGAGATATACCTGGAGGTTATCTTGGTCTGTTCTAAAGATCATTTGAAAATATATTTTGCTCATCGCTGATGGTGACTAGGCCTATACTTTAGTAACCATTGTTTTTTGGTTATCGTTTTGTGTCATTCATCACTCGTGGTGTGTAGTTTAAAGGGGCAAGAATTATAATGGAACTTTCTACAGTAAGGATAAAAAGTTAGGATCATCAAATCAGATACGGTAGCCTTGTTGAGTTCATCAGCACGTGTAACTGAGTAAATGGGACAGAGTAGGATCGGGAGCGTGCACCTTTCCGGAATTGCACACGTTCAAATAACAAAGTTTAAAGTATACAACAAACATTTACTATATTCCGACGACAGGGTTAGCTAGGTAACCACTGCGTCTGTAAATAACCACTGCGTCTCTATTAGTTAGATAACCGCTGCCATACATGCCTGCATGGTCCGACCAGGTATATTTGAAGTGAATATGTGAGAGGCGATTTCCAGTCGTTACGCAAAGATGTATTACTTCCAGTTTTAGGTTTGTGAAAAATTTAGAATACAATGTTACTTTGGGAAACATTTCTCATACCCTGCCAACTAAGACATTCCATTGTTAACCCATTTGTATATGTGTTTCGATAGTGAAGGAGCCCTGGTGTCGCGGTTTGGCATTCCTGGGGTGAAGAGCGGGAGGGTAACACCTCCCCCCCTTCTTCACCCCCGGTCATTTGAAGCGCGGGAAACGACCTCCTTTCTCTCGAAAGCATTTCTGGACTTATAAAACAATTGAGAATGAAGTAATGCAAATAAGTATCGATAAAATATATGTTGAAGATGATGAGGTTATTATAGTAGCTAGATATAATATTTTGAGTGGAAGGGTTAAACCTTTGGTCGGAGCATCTGGGCAAATGAACCTACCATCGCCACCGCTAGATGGCGTGGTTGGCAGAAAGTTGACTCCCCCCAAGAAGTGAGGGAGGCTGTCGCGTGTTTACATCGGTAGAGAGTGGTCGTTAGTGCTCCTGCTCAGGCCAACATGTAGTGCAAGTGTTCCAAGCCAGCCAAAGGATAATGTTTCCGAAGAAAGAAGATATTAAAAGGATAAGTTTAAAAAATAAGACGATTGACTAGTCGATATTAGTGACGTAGAGATTCGCAGTAGACTAACAAATGTTAGGTAAGGAATTAATATAGTTAGTTCTAGTAACTATAGCTACGCCGCAGACGTGCCCCTTTGTTACAAGACTCCAAGATGATAATAATGGCGTCGTTCGGCTTAAGCTAAAGGTAATGAGTAGTTCAAAAATAGACCTATAAATGACCCCAAGTATCATCAGTCTGGATTTTGGGTTTAAAGTATTAAGAGATATAACTTCATATAACATGTTTTAATGTGTGTGTGTGTAAAAATAAATAAATTAAGGATATTCTAAAGGATGAGTAAGCGAAGGTGAGAGAAAACCCATCCACAGTTACAACATTACCAGTATTAATTGAACGGTATAAGGTCAGGGGAAGTGGCAGTTAATGAAATTGGACAGTGTTCAAGCAGTATGAAACTACCTATATACATCTTATCTACCCATTTAGCATAAGCATGGGTATTTTCTCTTGTAATTTTGGGCCAGTAATGAAAAATTATTCTATGTTTATATACGAGTAAAAAGTTTGTAGGACATGCGAAAAATTCAATCATAACTCAACAATATAGAATAGCGGCCTTGAGAAGTCAGATTCGTCGAAATTGCAGTTGTACTACGTTCGAAACTCATTATCCAATTATTTTCAAACTCTACGCCTACCCGTCCCTCCTATCTATATAGTAGTGGGAGAAGAAAAATCTTCATCCACGATGACGTCAAGATATCATGAACACTTTGAGGATATACTTTGTGAAGAAAATATCGGTTAAAATACTTGTTCTATGAATTTAACTAAGGCTAGTTGCGATTTTAAATGCAATAGATATCAAATCTGGAATATTTTTTATAATGGATTACCAATATATTTTCCACTTGCGAACTTCCTGCTGACAGTCTGTTTGTGTGACCCTATTTTAATTACCTAAAGATCACAAAATGTACAAACTATGTCTAGCACAATATCCTTCCGATATCCAATTTTTGTTTCATGCGATTGTCTTTAGTCATGCTTACTAGAAGATCGCATTCCTTCCAATATTTTTTTTCCTGAAACCTACCCGTTCTACACTTGACCCGTAAAATAAAATCATTAAAGTGTTGTAAATAAAACGCCACACGGTAGAGGCAAGTCGTTTCAAATGCGTATTTGGTTGATTCGTTCAGATTTATTTCTACTTATGTGAGTATGATTGGCATGATGGCATTGAAATACATAACTATATATTGTAGAACTTCTCACAATGGATATTGTGGTCATTGTAAAGTGTGCCGTCACGCTTTCTACCTTGCTAATTTTGGATGTCGATTGTTAATTGACCGGACTGTTGTAGAATCTATAGGTGTGTTCGAGATGACGCAAGGTACTAGAAAAGTGGTTCATTAGGCAAACGCTCGGCGAAAGATGCCTACATTTGTAGGATAGCGGGAATAAGAGAAAATATAGAGAAAGATTACGAGTTTGGGCTATATCTGCCCCGAACTCGTTTGAACTACACGAAATGTATAAAATGCAAACAAGAAGTCTAAGCATATGCGTATGTATCAAATGTTGAAATAATGTAACAGAGTTGTCCATCATGAGAAATTAACAAAACAATATGTATCTCCTTTTTTCTTCTGTATGTTTCTTCATTCCTGAGTTTTCAGGGCAGCGGAAGCATCTAGTTGTGTTTGGCGCGTACTTCTCTCATCAAAAATTCGATACCTACCAAGGAAAACCATCATTTTCAGATAGAGGTTATGTAAAAAAAATATTTCACCGATACATTAAGAATTAATTTTTCCTTGACTAAACCGACGAGTCACATTGTTTAAAACACGAAAACAACAGTATAAGGACCATCAAATAAACTGTGAGCTGCCATAAATCTGTGCATGAGACAGGGAGTCAGGGACCTGGATCTGATGTTGGAACTCGCCTCTTATATTGACTACCAATGTTTCTGCAACCGTCGGTGTATGAATGATCTAGCCTCGTCACGTAACCCTAACTTGAACCAATGTTCCTTTCTGTAAGGACATGACAACGGCAGCTCGACCGGCGCGCAAATCTGAAGGGTTTCCAATCAGTAGACTAATATTTCAGATGGAAATGGTCCAGTAAACCGCAAAACGTACGCTGTTGTTCATTGTATTGTGGTTATCGCGTACCTCGCACTTGCGGTCACCTCGCACCATTGTGGTATTTTAGATGTAGCTACTATCCGAAAAGATGGTGCGGCTTGAATTCACTTACCACAAACGTGGAAAATGTACGTACTGGTTTGAATATGAATGCATGCGAGTTGAACGGATACCGAATAATGTTATCTAATCCACATATTTGCTAATTTTTCACAGTTACTTGTGGGGTAACACAAACTTCTAATAAAATAGTTAAATTGAGCTCCGAGATAAGTAACGTTTCCGATACATCCTTCGCATTTAAAAAAATACCGTCCGACCATTAATTATTTCAATAGATTATCCACAGCAATGGCATTATTAATCGGTCTATTGAAGTCGACGTCAAGTCCCAGCGGGTCTGTTTTTACGTTACTCCTGACCATAAGCGCAGCGGAACAGTTTCCAGTGCCATGTGACGACATTCGCCTGCAGATTTTCTTGCACCAGTGGGCACACTCTGGAGTGTGTGAAGAGGGAGGGCATACAACCTAAAAGAAGGGGGCGGATAATTCCAGGGGAAGGTCATCAAGGAATGGCCCTCGTCCGAGCGAAAATTGAATTTTAATTCTATTACAAACTAGTTGGCATCATGATACCACCTCCCCCCATCTCGTTGCAACACAGCCTTGTTTTGATCCACACGTAATGTCAACAAACCTATAACAATAGTAGATGCGGACCTATCAAAAATACACTCCCATCATTACTAAGCAAGTACGTAATTACAACAAACTGACCTCATCAATCTGGTTTCGATGCGATACCTCGGGCCAAAACTGTTTTTGTCTGGTGAAAGACCTTCCTCCTATTTGCCTTGCCATGTTGGCATGTCTCTGCATCGGCGCCAACACCGCGTGGGCAAACACGAGGTGTTGGCGCGTGTTTGCCCACGCCTTGGTGTGGAAGCTGTCATGTGTACTTCAGAGAGAACCAGTGTTTTCTATTTATACACGTAGTTGAAAACGCAGCCTTTCGCCAATGAATATTAGCGCTTGTCCGTGCATGAACAGAACTGCGGAAACAACAAAGTAAACAAACGTGGTGGCATGGTCGCTATTCGGGGAAAATATGCACGCCTAGGATGGTCGTAGCTAAACTGTTTTCGCGGAAGAAATCGAATGTAGCGTTTCATCAGCATGACTTATTATCTGATTCATTGAGAATATTCGTAACTTGATTTTAGGTGCACTGATGTATCGTACGCTTTAGGGATCAGATAGTGGGATGTTATTATTCTGAGTGTAGCTAACTTTTCTGTCTACTGTCTTAACGCGTATGGTTGATGGAGATTTATCCGACATGGTGGACTAGCGAAATCATGCAAGATTACTACCCCATGTTCCTGGGCTAGTGCTGATATGACTATCATTAACAGAAGGGTACGTTGTCAACAACACCAATGTTGATGTGCAGGTACACACGTCCTCGCCCCCTAAAATGGACTGGATCAACTGCAACACATGCTGCCGCCAGCCTGGGGACGAGAACAACAGAGTGTTCATGCTTTCCAGCTGCGGTCACCTCTTCTGTGATGTCTGCCTGAGCAGGGGTAAGACAAAGAATCGCTCGCTAGGCACTTAGAGCCCATTCCCTGTGGAGACAATTATGGCCTGCGAAGGAAACGTTTCGCCACGTGGTCACTTCTGTAGGGGTAAGAGTAAGATGTCAATATCTACTGTAGTTCTGACGTCAGCTATAGTGAGCTTCTGATTGGTTGTGCGTTTAGACCAGACAATTTGAGGATGTCACGTGGCGAAACGTTCCCCTGCCAGGCACCATTTGTCTTCCATGTGCATGAGCTATTAGTCCTTGAGCTCTCGCATTACAGACGTATCTATTAACTTCAACTTAGTTCTCGGTAAAAGTAGGTTCGTCTACGTATTATGTATTTCCTAATAACTATAAAAACTAAACAAGCGTTCAATTTGAATTGTATCAATTCCAGTTTGAGCTGTTTCGCATCAGCTCGTTGTTGTGCAGCCCTGCATATGCGCTTGGTGACAGCATCATCACCTAGGTAGTATTGTATCGCCAGAGAGCTTAGTGTTGTTTCAAAGATTTAAGCTCTTATATTGTCAACTACTTGCATATAACAAGCGAAGAAAAACATGAATTTGCAGTATTTGTTAACTTACTGATGATTGTAGAAACAAGCTATAGAAACTAACTATGTTAAATTAACTTGGTATTGTTGTAGAAAACTATCTATCGTTTTAGAAACTAGCTATAGTTTAAAAAACTTGCCGTAGTAGTTAACTTAAACTAGCTATCGCTGTAGAAATTAACCAGTTACAGATACTAGCTATAGTGATACAAACTAACTAATTGAAGAAACTAACTTGTGATAGAAACTATCTATAGATTTAGAAATGATCTAAAGCTAGTTATATAAAGAAGATATAATTGTAGAAACTAGCTATAGTTATAGCAACTAGTTATAGTTATATATATAGAAACTAGGCAGAGTTGTAGAAACTAGCTATAATTATTCATAAAAACTACCAATATTTATAGCTACTGTTGAAACTATTATGACTGGAGACTGGGTTGCCGAAGCGAAACCCTGCCCAAATTTTACTGTTCAAGTGACTATTAATTGAATTTACAAGATTATGTTTAATAACCGCTCAAGTCCGGCATGTTGTAAAAATGATTATGGCCTTCCCTATAGATTTGACAGCTCTTCGAGGTTTGAGTTCATTTGAGTTGTGGAGCCTTAGCACCTAAGTCCCTTCTCAGGCTTTGTAGGGCTTCGGTCTATTAACATGAGCAATGTTTGAAGTCACGTTGTTGTTGTTACTTAGCCCGGTTTCCACCTGCGGCAGTGGAAACCGCGCCAGCGCACCGCCCGAAACTGTCTATTCCCACCGACAGACGCGTGTCAAGACAAAGAGAGGTGGGAGACGAGAAACGGGTGGTCGGCTTAGTTGTGGGGTCGAGTGTTTATGATGCTATCTGAATTAACTTTGTGGGTTGTGTGGCAGTTAAAAAATGGCCACCCGTGCAGTATAGTTTAATTGTGGGCACCAGAACGTTGAAATATGCAGCGTGGTTTCATAACCCTCAGCCACACAGCAACGCACCAACCAGACGCGTGCAGGGATAACCGAATGTGGAACAGGAATGTTTTGTTGGGGAGAAATGATGGGGATTGTTCAATGCAGTGTATATGTCATGCTCTGGTGTCTTGGAAGTGTCGGTGGGCCCGACACTCTCCAGTCTGCTTATAAACAAATGTATTACTATTAATTGTTTGCTCGTATTCCAGGAGGGGAGGCGGTCAAGACCAAATGCATGTTCTGCTCGTCTCAGTGCCAGCTGATCCAACTCTCATCAAAGGTGCGTTTAATCGCGAGCACCACTGGAAGTTAACGGTTTGTGACTTCATACACTGTTTTGGGGTGGATAGATTATTAACACTTTATTTCAGTATCTTAGTATTTCTTATTTCGTGGGCTCTACTATCTTTGTCTGCCCTTTTTCATAGTGAAATTTTGCATTTGTTATTATTATATATATCGAGGCTGGTTGAGACAAGGTGACCCAGGGAAGGGGGGTACTCGTGGGACCCTCGGGACTTGGCGGACTTGGAAGACCAGGAGGACTTAGGGGGACCCACTTGGACCCTTCTGGGTCCTTTTGGGACACCCTTGAGACCCTCCGGGACCCTCTTGAGAAACTGTAGGACCCATTTGAGGCCTCTCTGAACACTGGAACCTTTGATCCCTCCTCCAAAATCTACGTTTAACCTACTCTGTACCTACGTTAAACCTACTCTGAATCTACGTTGAACCTACTCTGAATCTACTTTAAACCTACTCTGAATCTACGTTAAACCTACTCTGAATCTACGGTAAACCTACTCTGAATCTGCGTTAAACCTACTCTGAATCTTCGGTAAACCTACTCTGAATCTACGTCAAACCTACTCTGAATCTACGTCAAACCTACTCTGAATCTACGCCAAACCTACTCTGAATCTACGTAAAACCTACTCTGAATCTACGTTAAACCTACTCTGAATCTACGTTAAACCTTCTCTGAATCTATGTTAAACCATCTCTGAATCCACGTTAAACCTTCTCTGAATCCACGTTAAACCTTCTCTGAATCCACGTTAAACCTATTCTGAATCTACGTTAAACCTGCTCGTTATCTACGTTAAACCTATTCGGTATCTTCGTTAAACCTATTCGGTATCTTCGTTAAACCTATTCGGTATCTTCGTTAAACCTATTCGGTATCTTCGTTAAACCTATTTGGTATCTTCGTTAAACCTATTCGGTATCTACGTTGAACCTATTCGGTATCCACGTTATACCTATTCGGTATCTACCTCTACCTATTCGGTATATACTACTACCTATTCGGTATCTACTTTGAACCTACTCTGTATCTACGTTGAACCTGCTTTGTAACTACGGTAAACCTGCTTTGTAACTACGGTAAACCTACTCTGTAACTACGGTAAACCTACTCTGTAACTACGATAAACCTACTCTGTAACTACGATAAACCTACTCTGTAACTACGGTAAACCTATTCTGTAACTACGGTAAACCTACTCTGTAACTACGGTAAACCTACTCTGTAACTACGGTAAACCTACTCTGTAACTAC
>SDVV010045363.1:0-10072 GCA_016164225.1 Gammarus roeselii
ATTATAAATGAAAGAGACAATATAAATAGAGACAGGGATATGGAGGTGACACATAGTTGTATACATACGTGGATAAATGAGAATCCACTTACGTTCTCGGCTATCTCGCGGGAGGATTAAGGCCACCAGAGAGAGTCAGAATAGAATAGCATAACGAGAGTAATGAGGTTGAAGATTTGAAAAAAACAGTCGATGGAGTTTGTGCAGAACTGTCAACTTTGTATTTGGAGGTTGGTTGACTGGACCAATAACTCAATAATTCAACAACGTTATATTTTTTAATTGTATGTGAACATTCATTTCAACAACAGAAACAACACAAGTTAACGATCGTCGATGTTATTTACATTGCAGTGACGGCTGCTTTTACCTCATCGTTTGTCAATATACGTCAGAGCTATACCCCTTCCCCACCTGACGACAACACACAGTGCCGCGTCGGCAATATTCCTTTTTGTGGCCCCCTGTTGTTCACACTGTACAGCTTCTTCCCCCCCCCCCCCCCACCCTCCAGGTTATGCGGTCGGTCCGTTGACAGAGCAGTCTAACTGCTTTCGTTTGATTTGGCGGTTTCTCGGCCTGAATTTCTGTGATACGGAATTATTCTTGTTTTGTACGTTGAAAGCCTCTTAGTAATGTTTTTTTTCGTTCATCCGCAGGTTTGCGTTTCTTTTTTTTTGTGTAGCTTCTACCACTTGACACTTTTTAATATCACAGCCGCCACTCGATAAGAACTTTGCCGTCAGTTTCACACTACTTTATTGAGCCTAATTTCCTGCGTTCCCCTAGGCGACACACCGTCACGAACACCTATCCAGCGTATCTGAACGACTGTGAGGCTCCTGCCCTCATTTGGCCTAAGGCCTCAAGATCATTATGGTTGGAAGCTGTTTGTACAGGCTGAACGGAAATGTTGTTGCTACCTACAGTGATATACAACAATGAGATCAAAAGATGCGATTGCTTACTCGTAATAGTGCTTGTGATGCACGTATAATGCGTTTAGTGTTTACTAAAATAATGTAGGGTCAATTAAGGACCTCTACAGACCCGTTTGAATAAGACCCGTTCGAATAAGACCCGCTAGCAGAAGAGGTGGATCGACATAATAACGCGTTGCCAGTCACATCATTCTTTTAACGTACTGCTTTGCTGATTCATTTGGTCTCTAAGGGTCGTCTAACATCTCTAAAATTGATTCAAATTGCTGTCAGTACCCATTTATCTGTACTCGGAGCCAGGTTGCCGCCCCTCCAAGGTTCTGGATCGTATCAATTTCATTAGCAAACGTTATCGCTAAGTCCTTGGGAAAAACTCTGACATTTTACCTGTCATTTAGATCATCAGACCCTATTTTGGAGTGGGGCACTCATTTGTCGATGTCATCTTCGCGATGATACGCGATGTTCATTTATCAACAGCTCGGGAGATATTTGCATTGTTCTCTGGTTCAGTGACGTTTCGCCGGAGCCAAGTTTCTGCTGCCTCCAGGGTGGTCAGCTCGTTAATTACTGTCGCACATTCCCTCATTAGACCGGGCAAGAACCAGAAATAAAATACCTTTAAATGTTCATTTTCGTAAACATTTCGACGTCAAAATATGAATTCTAGCTACATATTCATCACTCCACTATCCTGGTTGGAATTTCTGCGCCACAGCTGCTACTGTGGACTCAACCATGAAGGAGCTCTCAGCTGTACCGTCCTCGTCGGACGGGCCCGCCCTACGTTGAGTGTTTCTTTTTGGCTACATAGTTTAACAGTATTACAATTTAGGAATAGTTTACTGTGATCACTACTGAAGTATTAATCACGGATATAGAAGACCGTTGATATGTTTTGCATATAGCAATCAGTAAAATTATTTAATTCGCTTGTGTAAAAAATAAATGCTAGGTAAATAGTGTTACGCGAAAAGGAATTATAGTACAATGCATAGTATAGTTATGTTACAGCAAGATGCTCACCTGCCTGGTGAGGATCTTGCACCTCGTTGAAACGAGCTAATATAGACCTCGCTTGAACGGACAATTGTGTGGCTTGCAATCAGTGTCGGTGTATATAAATTTTTATTGGTGAATATTCTGCACAGTTAATCCTGCCTAGATTGTAATTTTACTTTTCATGTATGTTTGCATAGTTCATAGAATAAATATGTTCATCTGTGATACATGAGGCGTCACTTGTTTGTACACAACACTACAACTCTCAGAGTCCATACCAACCCAGTCTCACTTGTAAAGGTTTAGGTACTCGATAATATTTGCTCCTGCATTTCTCTAAAACCATTCCGGCCTTACTTACTTCAGGGCCATTGGCGCTGCTTAAATGTTGTATACAATATTGCACTCGCCACAAAGGTTACTCGGGTACTCTCGAATTAGCTCAGTAGCAACATTCGTCTGGGTTCAGGCCCGACGAGAGTTTTTCGGGAATTTCCTAATTCGCAACGACATATATCCTTCTCTGGACTGCACTGAAATAACGTTGGGGATCTTAGCAATGATGGTATTATAAAATGAAGCTAATCACTACTCTGAATGTTGGATATCATTTAATTAATTGTAATTGATGATGTATAATGTTATTTATTGTGACAAGTTCGATATGATCATTATGATAATTAACAATTTATGGATTATTGCCTGATTCTTTCTGACCCTTAGCTGCGGTACATTGCAAAAACAGCCGGCAGTCTGAGTGTCGACAGAGCTGTAGGATTTAACCATGATCTGACATAATAATGCTAGGGCTGCTAGTTTGTAAGGATGAACAATTTCCGAAGAAGTCACTTTGTTCATTTACGAGAAGGTGGGTGATATCACGAAGGAAATGTATGAGGGAGTTCAAATAATCACAAAAAAATATTCAACAGAACGGTGATGAATCTAATGAAAGCTGAAATAATAAGCAAAATTTGATTATGAATTGAAGCAATTGCTCTTATACAAATCATTAACATAAATCGACAAATTACCTAATGATAGAATTATTCTACTGAAAACACTTATTTGCAACGCGAATCATGCCTGCACAAGTATCTCACTCCCAGCACAAGGACAGGAAATTAAGTGTTTGTGACCTAAATATGGTTTTACCATTCAACCTTGCGTATATCTAGATAAAAACATACCATATTTGAAAAGAGTGGATAGGTAGTGAGACACGCACAAGGACAGGAAATTAAGTGTTTGTGACCTAAATATGGTTTTACCATTGAACCTTGCGTATATCTCGATAAAAACATACCATATTTGAAAAAAGTGTATAGGTGGTGAGACACGAAATTAAATGACAGAATATGCGAAGTGTAGAGTCAATTGTTAATATCATACGAGCCGCTGCAAACTAATTGTGCTACAAATCATATGATAACCAGCTCCATAGGTTGCACGAAGCTTCCGAACAACTATTTTCGGAAGGTGTGCGCAGCTGATGTGTAGTTATGATTATTAAATTGTGATAGTAGTGCTCATTTTAGTGGCATATTGTTTGCGAAATAGTTACATGGATGATCGATGAACTGCATGTGAATGAAAAAAAATCAATATATCTGCATAATTTCTCGGAACTTGTGGATAAAATATCTGTAGTAGGTAAGTCTTGTCCTCTTCTTGACAGGGAACATCTTAACTGGTGCTGATAGGTCTATTCAGGTGAAATTAAACGCTAACTAGCTCATTTAACATCTACTCGACCGCGTTACTTCTCCTTTGTCCAGACTACGAAGCCATTCTCTATCTCCGGCATAGGCTTGTCCAGGGTATCGACATTTTCTTGAATGAATGAATTTGTATTGTAAAAAATAAATCAGAGGCGGAATGTAAAAAAAACTCCTGAATTTATATATTGACAGTAAAAAGCATCCTGAATTGATATATTTTTTTTCAACTTATGAGATAACTTTTCAATGTCAACATGTGCAACACTCATTTGTTTTGATACAACAGTACGAAGAACCATCGACCGTGTTAGTGAATGCCCGGGCAAGTCACAAATTTGTGTTCACCTATCTAAACCAACTATATAATTTATAATTCAACATGAGTAGTAAGGCTCATCCTCCTGAGCTTAAGAAGTGAGTGATGGTCCTATATCTAGATATTCCCTCATTAGATATTATTCAAATTTTTATATGTGAACCATGTGCATGGATGAGCCAGAGTTACTCGACGAGCCTGCTGAAGGACGCTCCATCGTGGGCTTTTCTCGAACTAACTTGCGCTTAGTATTGTTTGGTGGAGGACGGCAAGAGTTGACGTGTTTATTCAAGATTATCTTCAATCTGTTTATAAACAGGTTTTCACAGCTGACTGATGCAACTAGTAAACGGACTTGCCTTGCCGAACTTTGACCATCTTGGGTCCAGTGTGTAGAGCAGGGCCACATTCTATGGGATGCTCTAACTGATCCAATTATTTATAATTTCTAGACTATTAGTGTCTAGTTACAGATGCCAAGTGTAAATCTTCTAATTCCTCAGGGACATGAATCTGAAAGTTGAATGTATGCCAGATTACACAATTGGACATGGAATTGCGAACATTATGTGCGTTTTCATCGCCAAATATTAAGAGCCGAACCAGCCGTGCGCCTCAAAAGCTGAGATCGGCATATCTAGTCCTTTGCGTATGCTTGCAGAGTATGTTTGTAAAGTTACTTGCGCCACTTTCAAGACACTGTCATATATATATACAAAACGCAGAGCTAGCACCTCAAAACAGACTGCAGAATTACATGTGTGTAGAGTTTGAGATGACCGCACATAGACGTAAGCGTCTTTCACCAACCAGGCGTCATACGGAACAGAATATAATATTTAGATGATACTCTTTCTTATGGTAGTTGTAAATTATAACTACCACTGTCTTTTCCATGAATGTTGCAGCAAGCACGTGTACATAACGTGTGTGACGTTGGGGTTTGTTTTCATCTATTGTCAAAATGCAGTAATGTTAAAATGTCGTTCAAACCATGCAGGGCGTAATTCAATATTATAGTTTAGCTATTGTTGCATTCATACCGAACACTGATGCGCTTTGTCTTGACTGATATTGCCTGTTGCATTGTGAATCATCAATTTTTTATTCTCCCGCCAACCTTAAAATGTGATATTCGGTTTTGTTTGTTTCTCTCAGTAACTGATGACTATACCGACTGTTTGGTCACAGAAATTAGTAGTTGTTCAATGATGGTGATGCGCAGTGGTTAGGAATCTTGTTGTCAGGCCAGATTGCACAATTGGGCACGGGGCTGAGAACATTACGTGCATTTTCATTGCTGAATATTAAGAACCGAACCAGCCGTGCGCTACAAAAGCTGAGATCGGTATATCTAAACTTTTACGTGCGCTCGCAGAGTATGTTTGTAGAGTTACGTGCGCCACTGTTAGGAACACTGGCAAATATATACAACACGGAGAGCTAGAGGTGCGAGCGCCGCAAAACAGACTGCAGAATTATATGTGTGTAGAGTTTGAGATGACCGCACCTAGATGTAAGCGTCTTTCACCAACCAGGAGTCCTACAAAACAGAATGTAACATTTAGATGATACTCTTGCTTATAGCAGTTATAAATTATAATTAACAATACCTGTCAGCTGTTATCAAAAATTGCCATTTCTGACAATGCTCAATTTTGCACTTCCACTCCACTGTCTTTTCCATGAATGTTGCAGCAAACTTGTTTACATAACATGTGTGACGTCTGTGTTCGTTTTCATCGTTTGTCAAAATGCAGTAATGTTAAATTGTCGTTTGAACCATGCATGGCGTAATTCAATATTACAGCTTAGCTATTGTTACATTCACACCAAACCCTGATGCGCTTCGTCTTGACTGATATTGCCCGTTGTTATGTGAATCGTCAATTTTTCAATCTCCCACCAAAAAAATGCGACATTGGTTTTTATTAGTTTCTTTCGGTAACCAATGACGATCGGACTGTTCGGTCACAGAAATTAGTTGTTGTTCAATGATAGTGATGCGCAGTGGTTAGGTATCTTGTTGTCAGCTTGAATTAATATGCTATGGAGGAAATTGCGTGCATGAAATTTTAGCAGAACAAATATTTTTGAAAATTGTTTACGTGCAATGTACTGTCTCCTTGTGCGATATTTTGAAAGGTGTTTTCACGTGTGCTTCATCTTAAGATTTCACGTGCGCATCAGATATTTCTTATCAATGTTCGTGTGGGCTGCCTGCCAAATTGTGCAAACTGGAATGTATGAGTTGTGTTGGAGTTGGATGACTGGAACATATGAAGTTTCTGAGTTGTTTTCTTCTAATGTAGGCAGTATTTAGTAAACAAACATTCAAATCTTTCCTGGAACGTGACAAAATTTCTGTAAGTTAGTAAAAATTTTAGGTAACCAAGGTGTGGCAATTATATGCCATGAAGTTGTCAACAAATAATTATTGACCTGTACATTGGCTCTGCGGGTTAGAACTCATACTGTAGAATAAAACTTCTGTTTGCCCCACAGGTTAGATAGATGTACCTCTGTCCATTGCGGTAAACTCATGTACGTCTAAGATGCCTTTACTGGAACAACGTAGGGTTACGATCTATAAATCCGCCATAAATGTCTGCATTACAATTTTCAAGTTTGTATCTGCCTAAATCTCAGTGTGTTTAAATTTTCAATGTAATATGTGCTACAAGCATTGTGTGTTGTGTGGAATGTCTGAAATCAGTTCTGTTGGATGTCAATTTCTTAAAATTACATAACATTGATCTATTATATTCTGATGTGTAAAATAGTTAGATTGTTGCAAGACCAAATTAAAAATGTACTGCAGAGGAATAAATTTAAAGCCAAGTTGGCCAAGAGCAATCAAACAATAGCCAAAGCTCCAACAGACTACTCACCTCCAATCCAGTTTGCATAATTTGTCGGGCAGCGCACGCGAACATTGATCGGAAATATTTGATGCGCATGTGAAATCTTGAGATAGTCCGCACGGGGAGGCACCTTCCAAAATATCACATAAACAAATCTTTGCATTGATTTATTTTGCTACAATTATATGCATGCATCTTCCTCCATAGCATATTATTTCAAGCTTACGCCAAGATTCCTAACCACTGTGCATCACAATCATTGAAGAACTAGTAATTTATTTTGCCTGACAGTCCAGATCAGCGGTTAGAAAGAAACTAAGTATAACCAATACAGCATATTTTGTCAGGAGAATAAAAAATTGTAGATTCACTATATAACGCGCAATATTAGTCTTGATGAAGTGCATCAGTGTTTGGTATGAATGCAATAATAGCTAAACAGCAAGATTAAATCCAGTTTGCACAATTTGGCTGGCAGCACAGGCAAACATTGATAAGAAATATGTGATGCGCACATGAAATCTTGAGATGAAGCGCTTGTGGAGACACCTTTTAAAATATTGCAAGCCGAGACAGTACATCGCACGCAAACAATTTTTCAAAAATATTTGTTGTGCTAAAATTTCATGCACGCATTTACCTCCATAGCATATGACACCAAGATTCCTAACCACTGCGCATCACCATCATTGAAGAACTACTAATTTCTGTGACTGAACAGTCCGGATAGTCATCAGTTATTGAGAGAAACTAACAAAAACCACTCGCATTTATTTGGCGGGGAGAATAAAAAATAGACAATTCACAATACAACGTGCAATATCAGTCGAGACGAAGCGCATCAGCGTTTGGTATGAATGCAACAATAGCTAAACTGTTATATTGAATTACGCCCTGCATGGTTTAACGACAATTTAACATTACTGCATTTTGACAATAGATGAAAACAAACACCAATGTCACACACGTTATGTAAACAAGTTTGCTGCAACATTTATGGAAAAGACAGCCGAGTGGAAGTGCAAAATTAAGCATTGTTAGTGATGGCAAATTTTAATAAGAACTGACAGGTATTGTTAATTATAATTTATAACTACGACAATTTAACATTACTGCATTTTGACAATAGATGAAATTGAACACCAATGTCACACACGTTATGTAAACAAGTTTGCTGCAACATTTATGGAAAAGACAGCTGAGTGGAAATGCAAAATTAAGCATTGTTAGTGATGGCAAATTTTAATAAGAACTGACAGGTATTGTTACTTATAATTTATAACTACCATAAGGAAGAGTATCATCTAGATGTTACATTCTGTTTTGTATGAGGCCTAGTTGGTGAAAGACGCTTACGTCTATGTGCTGTCATCTCAAACTCTACACACATGTAATTCTGCAGTCTGTTTCACGGCGCTTGCATCTCTAGCTCTCCGTTTTGTATATATTTGTCAGTGTCTCCGCAGTGGGGCACATAACTCTACAAACATACCCTACAAGGGCACGCAAAGGTCTAGATATACCGATCTCAGCTTTTGAAACGCACGGCTGGTTTGGTTCTTGATATTCGGCAATGAAAACGCACGTAATGTTCTCAACCCCCTGCCCTATTGTGCAATCTGGGATTAAATGACACCCTACATGGTTTGAACCACAATTTAACATATAACTGCCTTTTCACAATAGATGAATACAAACACAGACGTCACAAACGTTTTGTAAAAAAGTTTACTGCAACATTCATGGAACAGACAGCGGAGTAGAAATGCAAAATTATGCATTACTGTGAGCGATGACAAAATGCCCACCCAAGCTGTTCAAGAGGCAAGATCATAGAGCCTGCTAAAACACCAACTCTGCGCACACCAACCTGGGTTATGACCACTGGGACCAGGCTAACTAGGGCTATAGAATAAAACCGGGCACCTTGGGCCTGCCTCTCTCTGGCTGGCACCCATTACAGGCTTTAGCACCCCTGGGTATCTCTCGAGCTGTGCAGCAGCACCCCTACAGGCTTCACTGCCTAAAATTAGGCACCCATCTCCTGGGTGTCCTCTGGGCTCAATTCAGTCTGACAAACGCAGAGCAGTGCTGGAATACAGGTCTCCCACTTCCAGGTCATATCACAGACATGGGCAGCACCCACCCCAGCACCTTGGATAGTGGAGAATTCACCTTGGCACTCTCACAATTTTCACCAACTGGAGATGGTTCCTGATCAGCTAGACTGCAGGAACCTGATCAGCTAGGTGCAAAGAGTCACCCCCAATTTGGGGTCGTAGCTCGCCGCACGGTTTTTTGTAAATAACTTTTTTTTTGGTTAACAATAGAATGTTGAAACTTATGGTGCTCCATGGTCATAATAGTAGCTATACACACCATAAATACAAAGTTTCTCGGTCGCGTACTTTTTGAGTTATTTTAAAGCATGCGCAAAATGCGGGGAGTCACCCCACTCGACGCTATGTGGTATTGTAGAGAAATTTATATGGGAAAGTCCTCATAACTTGATCAAATTATTAACATAAACTAGATTATCCGTGATTGCAATAGAATTTATATTATATTACTATCATCAACAATGGATACATAAATAGCATGAATCTAACTCAGTTCACACACAACCTATGAATGTTGAAACTTGAAATTAGGGTGTTTATCAAATAATCATTATAATTTAATTACAAAACTACCAATGCATAACTACATATTTTTTCTTTGTTTTTACCTGTAATTTTTTAGTTCACCGTTGAGTGCACTTGAACATCTGGAGAATTGTTTGAAAAGTTGCTGGAAAATGCTGTTAAATGACACCAATTTATTCCAAAGTATATATTAGCCAAGTATTAGCCATTTCTCACCAATACAGATACCATCAAAAATGGCGATATTCACCAATGCTGTTACTTCAGCACATCTCTAATGAAGGGCACACAAATTTTAGACAAAATAGATTAGTAGACCTGGCCCATATCTGCAACCACCAATTAAACCAGCATCAAATTCACCAAAATATACATAACACAATGGCAGCACACTTAGACTGTGTGCTGCTGTTGTGTTGTGTGTTGATGAATGCATCTGTTAATGCATACATTTAAACAGATACACACTCACTTTGTGACCTCAAGACTGCTCCACTCCCCAGCAAAGCTAGAGTGCTGTGCAAGATAGGAGGCACAATTGCCAAAGCTTGCCTGACTGTGAAAGTACCACAATAAAGGGTTG
>SDVV010045364.1:0-10072 GCA_016164225.1 Gammarus roeselii
TGCACCAGCGATGCGCTCGCTGGATCGTCAATGTTAGGACGTTGGAGAGAAATACTGTACACACTAGAAGGAAGATAATATGTGTCCGTTAGAAATAAGATTGTTATTTCTAATGTGCTTCATGATTTGACGTTTCTGCCTTAGTAAACTGGCGGATCATTCATATTTCTATTATAATAACTTTTGTATCAAATGTACTTCCATGCCCTTGATGGTTTTTAATAAAGTGTATTGTTATTAATATTATTATTGGAGATCAAAGACTAATCTATTAAATCAGTTTTCAGATGTAGCTACTTAGCCATAGAAGTTTCAGCAGTACTTACATTTCATGGTGCTTTCTTAAAATATTTCTGTGACATGAAGAGGACCTGTCGGCAAAGTTTGCTGTAGTGTAGCTAAGTAGTCTATCAAGAGCACGCGATTTATCAAATTATGCAGTGATGAACTTCTAGCGGTAGCTATGTAAGGAAGTTGGCCTTGAAGCAATCACAAAGGGCAAAGATAACTGAATATGAAATTATGATTCTAATTTTTGCAAAGATGCCAATCAAGCGATAAAAGAGCAGCAATGATCAGAACGTTACCACCTTGTGTCCATGGACAGGAAGCGCGGTGTTCTTGGCTTCCAGGTCCTGCACTGCATGGCTGTAGGTCTTCGTCCCATGTCGGGCAGCAGCGTGTCGTCCGCCGGCCACCAAGCCTTCAGATTAGGCGTCAACTTGAACTGCCCGTCTTGCGGCTTCCAAGCTTCATTGGACGTTTAACCCCATTGTAGAATTTCAGGGACTTGTCCTGCATATTCTTGAGGCGTCACAGGATACATCTTGGTGCTGAGACCCTAATTCGCAGGATCTTCAGCATGTCCAATCTTGTTGACTGGCTTAATTGTGGCAACTGGGGAGTTAGCCTCTCTCCAGCTGGGGGAGCTGAAAGAAAGTGTAAAACGCTTAATATTAGCCTCTCCCCAGTTAGCCTCTCTTCAGCTGGGGGGCTGAAAGAAAGTGTAGAACGCTTAATATTAGCCTCTCCCCAGTTAGCCTCTACCCAGCTGGGGGCTGAAAGAAAGTGTAGAACGCTTAATATTAGCCTCTCCCCAGTTAGCCTCTACCCAGCTGGGGGGCTGAAAGAAAGTCTAGAACGCTTAATATTAGCCTCTCCCCAGTTAGCCTCTCCACAGCTGGGGGGCTGAAAGAAAGTGTAGAACGCTTAATATTAGCCTCTCCCCAGTTAGCCTCTCACCAGCTGGGGGGCTGAAAGAAAGTCTAGAACGCTTGATATTAGCCTCTCCCCAGTTAGCCTCTCCCCAGCTGGGGGGCTGAAAGAAAGACTAGAACGCTTGATATTAGCCTCTCCCCAGTTAGCCTCTTCCAAGCTGGGGGGCTGAAAGAAAATGTAGAACGCCTAATATTTACCATCACGGCTAAACAAGCACCAAATTTGTAACATTCTGATTGCCACCGCTAAATTGCTGTTCTTTGGTTATTTACATTAAATGAAGGGAAGGTTTTGAAGGTAGCTAGGGCTGGAATGAGATCAGATTTATTTTGAGTTTTGTTATAAATGTTTTTTACCATTGAGTTATTGACTGCAGCTAGGGAGGCAGGCTGCGTGGAGTTTTTATACATGATTGTATGTAATACAGTGTGCTAAGAGGTTGATTGTTTTATTGATACGTTTTTATTGTCTGTCGAGAGAAAAAAACAATTCTCTTACCGTGTGATTACTCGCAGCATAAACATTTATGGCATGTTTCGCACGGTTCGATCAAATGTAGAAAAAAACTCGCTCTAAGTGTTAGGACATGGCGGCTAATTTATATATAGCTGAATGCAAATTTTTAATGAACTTTCATATTTTGCTTAGGGCATGCCACCATGTGCTAGACTATCTCTGTACCCAGTCCTTACAACGTTTTTCCTAATTGACAGGCTGCAACGAAAAGATGGGATAGAGACTGTCTACTAGTTTCATTGTATTATTTTACTCATTTCAGCGTATGATGGTTCAAGGTACCGTTGAACTAACATAGGCAAAAAGGGAACAAAGCTCATTGTAATAACACAATTCGGGAGACATGACTTTTAGGATAATTACCTTACACAATTTAATGGACATAGTAAAATATCACAAGCAGGTGACATGAATTATTACATTACACATTATGATAGACATAGTAGATATCACACGCAGGTGACAGGTTGACCCCTCACACATCTTATTAATTACATATTTTCACCTCTTCTAAATGAATTCAATAAACTCGACCTGGATACGCATCACTCTAATAATTACCTCGGACACGCTGCATTTTACATTTGATCAAAAGACAATCATTCGGATTGTGGCCATGATGTGTTATTTTTTGGTAATGTATTTTTTTGGTTTACGCGTTTTGAACCACATGATTTGCGGGTAATTCTGCTCGGTCGGTAAACTGGGGTTAACGATTTTGAAATTCATGATGCTCGGTTTTACTCTCTCGTAATCCCACGCTATGTGTCCTGGAGGTTAAAGTGGAGCTGCCGTATGCCTATCTTTTCAAAGCAATTTGTCCGTACAGTTGCCACGACAAAGTTAACATTATAAATTCCGATGTTAATTATTTTCCGCTTCTGACCTGAGTCAGTGAATTGTCGCTTAGGAACGACTTGCCCGCTTCTGACCTGAGTCAGTGAATTGTCGCTTAGAAACGACTTGCCCGCTTATGACCTGAGTCAGTAAATTGTCGCTTAGAAACGACTTGCCTTCGTCTCCCTTTATTTACCGATCCATCGCATGATTTGTTTGGTCATAGGTTTGAGTTGGTTTGGTGGCGGTTTGTTCAATCATTCCTCTATTCACGCGTTCGCTCGTTTTGCACTCCTATATCCACTCAAATAAAAACATACTATCTTGACATTTGGACTAAAATTTTCTGCAAATGCATTCCGACCTGAATGCTGATCGACACTTTACCGACAACACATGAAATGTACCTTACATGAAATAAAATTGAAATATATGACACTGTATGTACTTTGCCGCGAAACGGGACATAAAATAATTATTTGGTGCGTGACCTAATCATGAAATCGACTTTACATGAAGTGTTATTGAAATTAATGAGAGCTCATAATTTGTACCTATTGCACACAAAGATTCGAAAGGTTAAAAAAAAACTAAACACTACACTGTGTGAACTTAGCCGCAAAACGGGACATAAAATAGATTATTGGGCGAATGACCTAATCACGAAATCGACTTTACATGAAGTGTTATTGAAATTCACGTGAGCTCATTGGGCATGACATTTGACCAGTTGGTCATATAAATTTGTACCTTCTGCACACAAGATTCGAAAAGTTAAAAAAAAAAACACTACACTGTATGAACTTAGCCGCAAAACGGGACATAAAATAGATTATTGGGCGAATGACCTAATCACGAAATCGACTCTACATGAAGTGTTATTGAAATTTACGCGAGCTCATTGGACATGTCACATGACCAGTTGGTCATATAAATTTGTGACTATTGCGCATAAAGATTTGAAATGGAAACACATGATACTATATGAACTTTATCGCGAAACGGGACATAATATAATTATTGAATAAATGACCTAATCATGAAATCGTATTATTTACCTCTACTAAATTCCAACGCCAGTTGTCTACGTTCAATTGACACACAACAACTGCTTATATACTACAAAAAGAAAACTTATATGCTACACCGGTGAACTACAAGCTATCTATTTTATTATCTACCTAGATATATTTCCAAGTTTTGTTTTTCAACTTATTTTTGTTTTGTTTTTCATTTATGTACAATATTTTTTTTTGTATTTTAGAATTCATTTTCAATTTTCTGACATTTTTGTTTTTTATTTTATTATACAATATCGCGACTCATTTAACTCTCTAATTTCACTTCCTACGGGAGCTCGGCCTATCGTGATGCATCACACTTGATTGATGGGCTTATTGAATCACTTCTTATTGCTTGTAGTTACTTACAGTTTTTGTTAATGTTTTTCTCGAGATGGTAAATGGAGATTTGAAAGGGGGCCCCTGGTTCTCGGATGCAGCTGTCCCCTCGGCCTGCCAAGATTGACAGACTGCCGTGCTGTCCGGTGAAGTGTCTGGTGTTGTCATCCGTGCTGGCAGCGCAGGGTGGCTGCCGATACGTCCCTGTGCGTCTGCGGAAGGGTGGCTCGTGTCTTTGGTCGCCCGCCTGCTGTGATGTTGTAGACAGACCGCAGAGATGGTCTCTCGTTCTTCCCTCATTGTTGCCTTTTTTTATGGTTTTTGGTAGCGTGTGGCTCGAGAAGCGAGGCAATGGGTCGAGTGTCCTATGAAATAAAGGCGTGTATTCAGGGGCTGAAGCATTTTATTTTGAAGTGTGAAGTGATGGTTTTAATTTACATGACAAATGTTTTGCTTCAATCCCTCACCGCTGGTACCAATGTTATGTTACAAGTATCGGGGTTGCGATAATCGGGTAAAGCAAGGTTGGACTGATCAAACATTGGTTTATAAAAGTCTTTTTGTAACAAGTAACAAGACAAAAGTTATTCTATCAATAGAGTACTGAAAATAGATTTGTAATAACGGACACAAAGTAACAAGAGTGTAAATGAGTATCAAGTGTATGACAAGCGTAGTGTAGAGTAGAAGGCCTACGCCCGCAGGCTTCAGCTGCTGGAGTCTGTCTGCCCTCTGCCCTCTATCGTTTGGGGCTGCCCTGAATAATATGTGGCAGGGCCATGTTCATGAGTATGAATGGGATCCTTCAATCAGGGAATAATTCAAATTTTTGGACCAGCTAAAGAGGTGGGCCTTCTAATACCCAGACCTCATTGGTACTCTACAATTGAGTCTTTTAACGGATTTTGTTGGCTCCTCCCATCTATTGTTTACCATATATGATACCCCTGAGCTAAACAGTGTTATGGGATGTAGTTTCCCCCTATTGCTGACACAGAGTTTTTCAAGAGGCGCAAATGACCCTCAACTCGTCAATGTCTCCTACGTTACACGATCTGAGAAGGGGAACCCCAGTTTTTCTAAACAAACATCGGAGGGGAATTAAAGATATGCAAGGCAAGGGATTATTTGTGTTACTCAAGCTAGGAGTTATCAGGCCTAAGGCCTACACTGTTTCTAGGACACACACACTACGCACCTCTTGATGGTAATGTTTGATTAGCCAAGTTTATAAATATGTGCCAGAGGAGGCTGATCATAACAGGTTCAGCAGTGACCAGTGCCCCAGCACTGGCATGTAGCTACTTAACTGCCTTTCTGCTTGTCTGACTTTAGCTCTCATTTCTCTCAAGTCCAGTTGTTGACTTCATGGTAGGTTGGGTGGACTGCTATTTAGGGCCAGCAATCTCTATACTGTAGGTCTAGGTACTCCTGAACCCCTTGTATGCCCTTGCGCCTCATTGGGGACACGGTCATAATTTTGGAGTCTCATCGTCCGATTCTGTCCAGACTGGAAATGTCCAATGCAGATCTGAGTTACTCAACATAGTGATTCTAGCAAAATTCTGGAAAATTTATCAACCACAGAGTGGCATATTCTTTAAAGCTTACACTGCAAAGTTTTGTACTGACGCAATAACTCTTGCTGCGGAGTTATTGAGCCAATAAGGGAGATGAAAATGCTGCATTATTGATACTGTACTGCCAAAAATATGTGCAGCGGCATCGGTCTGGCTGAAATAAGAAACCCAACAATGGTGGAAGCATGTCATGTCTCTTTGGAATAATGGAGGTGTACATTGTCTCCTCCACTTCATATATTTGATAGTGATAGCTAGCATATGTCATGAAGTCCAGATCCTTGCGGCGGAGTTTAGTGGAGGTATAAATTTAAAAGGAGTTGCTGCCTAAAGTAGGCAAAGTTTCACAAAAACAGCATTAATTTCAATGATAAACAAGGGAGTTACTGATGACAATAAATTTCTTTGAAGTTACACATATGTCTGAATCTGATATAGCTAGCTAAGTACTTTTTCCACCCTGGAATTCTGTTGGGAACTGCTCCACAAAATAAACAGCTTCACAAAATCAGTCAGATCGATTGCAAACATTCTTATACCAACGAAATAGCTAACCATTTCTTTTATTTGGCCCTTATACCATGCTGCTCAAGACTGGTCAACCTGCATGCCCAAGGGCACTTGACACCCAATCTCTCCTTCTGTCTTTATAGCTAATCTGGTGATCTTCTTGCTACTCTCCTCATAGTCAAGTTTGTGCAGGCTTACATTGGTTCCAATTTGCTTGGACCAACATTAAAGCAGCATGCTTTCCCTTAGCTGATCTTGGGGCAAATTGACTCCAAACTCTGGTCAGAAGGCCTGGCCCCATGGAGCAGAGTAGTTCTGAGGGCACGGTACAAAATCAATACCCAAACTATGGTGTCTACCCTTGGTACCCTGGGGTCTGGGGTAGTTGTATAGCATTCACCAGAGCAACTCCCCACATTTTTTGCATTCTTTGAAATAATTCAAAAAGTATGCTGCCTAAAAAATTTGTATTAAGGGTGTGTATAGCTTCCATTATGACCATGAAGCACATTAGTTCAAACTTACTATCATTAACCAAACAAAGGCATTTGTGTAAAACCGTGTGGCAAGCTATGGCCCCTAATCGGGGGTGATATCCTGCACCGAACGGGGTGATCCCCTGTACCCCTCATGTATCAATAGTTGAAATGCAAATTAATGGTTTGAGTACCAATGGATAGAGCATGCCTATATTAATGTATATCAGTAGCTTAAAATAAAATTTTCTATAAATTGTTACATCTGACAGGTCTTTATTAGATGCTTGTCTTTTGCTAAAGCTATTCCTGACTATCAGAGATTTTTTTCCCAATTTCACCCTGGGAAACAATGTTTTTTGTCAATAATTGCAAACAAACTTTACTGGAAGTCATTTCTCCACATTTTGAAATAATTAGGACCCTAAATGAGCAAATATCATGAAAAAACAATAGTCTCTATAATGCGATAAAATAAGTTAAAAAGGTAGCCTATCTTTTAAATTCTATAGCAAACTATTTGCATTAATATGAATACAAGACATGCTAGGTAAAGTATTGTTATCTTAATACAGAAATATAATGACAAAAGTGTGTTCCAAGGTGTCTAAACATAAGTTAACACATGGCCTAGACTTGTCACCATGTGTTGTAAACATCAGGGCATTATAAAAGTTGCTACCTACGCATTTTCAAATTAGGTTTGGTGTCATTATTTTGGTTTATTTACTTCTAGATGTCATTGTATGTGTGAAGAATTTTATTTCATTACTTTTCAATGAATAAAAATATCTGAGAACTAAATAGGTGCAGGGAATCCCCCCCTATAGTTTTTTCATCTGTCGTGTTTCCCCGCGATTGCATATTTGTATTGGTATATCTACAAGAGAATACAACTATTTTCAAAATACTTCCTACCCAACAAACTACAATATATTCCAAGTATTACCACCAAATCTGGTCACAATCCATTGGAAACTCTAGGAACATCATCAAAGTTCAGACGTTTAGGTGCCCAAAAGGGGGTAAGGACCAAGCAGAGAGTCACCCCTAGGTTGCCAACCGCGGGGAATCACCCCAGTCAAGGCCACCATAGGGTTGTCTCCTACTTTTGCAGCCTTCTCCAGCAGCACCACAAACCAGTGAGCAGCAACAGAGCCAAGGGGAGCCAGCACAGCCACGCTTGTCAGTTTAACGTTGAGAACAGCTATGAAAACGCAGATTTAGGAACCCGAATTAATGTGCAATATTGGTTATATGAACAAACAGTATGAATGACTTTCTTTAGAACAGCACACCGTATATATACATTGGAAAACCTAAGACATAAGAAAAGCACATGGAGATGCAGCTCACACACACCCCAACCCACACAGCCACCACCTCTACACCCCACCATCCACAAACAAGCAAAATTTGTGCTCACCACAGGCCATCATCTCGTCTTGTATCTCACCTTTGCAGCCACCACAGCCCTGACTGCCCCACCAACATGGCAATGCAGGCATGGAAGGCAGTATACCTTGGTGCACCAGCAGTCCTGAAGAACAACACAGCACAAAAACTGCAGCAGGACGCTGGTCAGAATGCACTTAATAGGTTAAGGAAAAACAACACTGAAGACAGACAACAACTGCACAAAATTGTCAGAAACACAAACAAAAACCCAAATCAAATCTCCATTGGATCTAGAAAAACTTGTACAACACCTCCCCCAACTCCTCAGTCAATGCCCTTTTGAAGCTATAAAGACTCACCCTGAACCACATCAGCAGGCAGTTAGTCCCGAACCTGCACACAGCAAGAATAAAAGAATCTGCGTTATGTCTGACAGCGAGGAACCATTAGCTTGGAAGAATGCACATGTGTTTCTCACCTTAGTTGCCTCAAGACCACCTCTCACCCTAGCAAGACCAGAGTGCAGAGCATGACAGGAGGCACGCCAGACTGCAAAGGACCGGCAAAATGGTGGATTGGAAAAAAACTGGAAATTAGTGCTCCAGGCAACTGATCATACTGGAGTTCTGTTAGTCACAAAATCAAACATACACATATGTATTATATACACATATACACTTTGAAAAAATACATCTATGCTCACACACACATCCCTACAAATGAACTAAACTTCATCAGCCTAGTCTAAATCCAAAAATTCTTTGTACATCAGATCAGCAAGGTCTAGCTTTTAGGAAGTGATATCTGTCAACTGCTCTATGTCAGCAGGCAAGCTATTTCACACACCAACACATCCCACACTGAAGGACATACTGCAGACATTAGAAGAGCAAGGAGGAAACTCCAGTTTGAGCCCATGACCTCTAGTACCAATTCTTATAGCCAAAGAAAACATAGTTAGCAAATCCTCTGATTTCCAACGCAAAATTTTCCAATATTTGAGAAGCCGACCCTTAACAGGAAATAAATCCAGGCTCCTCAAATGACCATCATAGTTCATGCCAGAAAGTCCAATGCTTTTAATCCATCTCCTCTGTACAGACTCCAGTAGCTTGCAGTCCACACAATATCCAGTGTTCCAAACGCAGGATGCATGCTCAATAAGGGGACGAATATGTGAAATATATAGCGACAGCATAAATTCCCGTGACCCGCAAACAGTTGATCTCATCAAACAGTTAGCCAACCAACCAGCCTTTGCAACCACCACACGAATATGATCGTGGAATCTGAGACTGGTATCTACACTGAAACCCAAGTCTCTGTGTGTGAAGATATTTTGATACTCTGCCCTGCAGGACGTACTGGTTAGCTGGAACCAAAGCATAACAATCAGTACAACCTCTATAAAGGCGCTGAACATTACAATTATCGGGATTCAGTCCAAGATTCCAGGACCGTGCAACTGAGTCAACTGTCTCCAACCTACTTCAAGGTGACTGGACACCTTGAACGGCAGACTCTGTGCCCTTGTGTGAGTATCGCAAGTACAACTTGAAGTAATCAGCAAATGCTTTTAACTTGCATGAGAGACCTCTAGAGATGTGATTAATATGAATCAGGAACAACAGCAGCCCAAGGACAGAACCCTGGGGCACACTACTCGTCACAGCAACTGGGCTGCTCACGCTGTTATGGGTGGCTTCAATATTGACAGCCTAAGTCCCATCCGCAAAGAAAAACCCAAGTCTAATTCCCAATGGACTGCCCCCAAGTGTAAATATAAACTTCAAGTGGTGTGATGTAGCTAACAATGGGCTGGAATGATAATAAATAGGCTATCAGCTGTCAGTCGATGCAGCTGCAGGACTGTAAACCTCTGAATACAACTGATTTTTCTAATGCTAAATTTGTAATGCCAAAAGACAATTATGGTATTAACCAGGCATCACAATGAACTACTTTATTCCAGCTCTTTAGTAATAAATGCTATAAACAAAAGAGTAATTGAAATCATGACATGGACTGTTCTATTTAAGTAGCCCAACACTAATAATCTAGTTGATCAGATAATGTGCTAATATTATTGGGCAAATGTTCAACCAATGTTATGATACAATTGTTGAAATTGTGCCAC
>SDVV010045365.1:0-10072 GCA_016164225.1 Gammarus roeselii
AGATTGCAACGAGGATTTCATTTGGGGAGTTCAAAACTCGAGTCATAAGGCTGTGTGCCGCTTTACGGAACAGTACCTTGATGTGATCTGATTGGTTTTCAGCAAAAACCCTGCTCGCTGACGTCGAGCGAGGAACCTGCATCAGCCGTCTAAATGTGTCATTATAACTCACTGTCAATTTCCTCACGCTATATTTAAAGTATTTTCTCCACAGTGCATTACAATAAATCGGGTAACAATATGATTTGAAGAGCTGGATTTTAGCTTCCCTTGGTGCAAACGAGAATTTTCGTAGCAGCATGTTACCAACTGCATTTTGCCGCCTTGTTTGCTTTGCAACATCCTTGTCGTCAGTGCAATCTGCTGTGATGATGTGCCCTAGATATTGAAATTCATCCACATAATCCAGTGCAACACCGCCTAGTTTAATCTCAGTCGATAGGTAGTAACTAGGTCCCCTCGGTCTAACTAACATACATACAGTTTTTGCAGTGTTATATACAATATCATGAGGTTCAGCCAATTTATTACAGACATCAAGAAGCTTCTGCAATGCTGAGAGAGTCGGTGTTAACAACTCTATATCATCTGCATAACTAAGATTGTTAACACAACAGTTGGCGACATGACACCCTTGGTTTTCTCTACTTAGAAGATAATTCAACTCATCAGTGTACACGTTATACAACAGTGGCGATAGCTGACCTCCCTGCCTAATTCCGTTTTTACAATGATAAGTGGCCAATTTCGAACTACCCCATCGCACTAAGAATTCCTGTTCCCTGTACCAAAATACAAGCAAGTGCACAATACGAAGAGGGGCTCCTCTCTCAATTACCTTTCTGAACAAAGTCCAATGGTTTATTTCATCAAAAGCTTTCTTCACGTCTAAAAAACACAGAAAAACAGGCGAGTCTCTACATCTGTAATATTCAACAGTTTGTTTCAATGCGAATATCGTCATTTCAGTTCCATGGCCCTCTTTGAATCCAAACTGACTGTTTGCGGTGGACAGAAATGTTTGCAATCTTGCAAGAATAACCTGCTCAAGAACCTTGGAAATTGAGGTGGCAATAGCAATGGGGCGATAATTATTTATATCAGAAGGGTCCTTTGTTTTACATTTCAGAAGAGGAACCACAGTTACATGCATTACCTCTCTTGGTAGCTCCTTGACGTGAATGCAGCCCGAAAGGAAGAGAGCAAGCACTGCAGTCAGTCTGTGGGAGGCATTCTTGAACACTTCACTCGGTATGTCGTCATTTCCAACAGCTTTGTTATTTTTGAGGCCTCTAACAATGCTCCTCACCTCTGCCACCGAAACCATTTCGTTAACAGCAGGAACATTATCGAGGGCGTTTTGCTCCCAACCTCTGTTCTCTTCCGTGTCAACAGAATTAGCAATGTGCTGGAAATCACACACTTGCAATGCTGGCTTCCCCAGTTACGCCGGCCACCGCGAGTGGAAGTGCTTCCTTTTTAGAACTAAGTGACCGATTTTTTTCCAGAAATCTTTACATTTACCTGGTCGCAATTTTGCTAGAAGAGCCTGCGCACGCAACTGTTGCTCGTTCTCTCAAGAACGCGAGTTCTCTACGAAACCGTGACTTTGCTATCCTCATTGCTACCGCAAGTTGACCTCCCCGAGGACTTCCAGCAATATTCCAATTAAATACGGTGTCTCGTACAGCATAATTCAGTTCTCGTGCTCGTTCATTCCAGCCTGGGACGTTATATTTGATCGGTTTTCTACTGCCAAAAACACGCCGTCCTGCAATAAATATACACTCTCGTACAGCCATACAGATCATTCAATCTTACGTTATCAACACCTTCATTCACTCTGAGAAGCCTATCAGGAATATTTACAAGAAGGACATCGAGCTTAGCATAGAATCTGTCCAGTAGTCTCTTATTATCAAAATTCCAATCAATCGTCCTAACCTCGCGAGAGTTAGGTAGTCTAGGAGTCTGCATTTCCTCTAGACTAAAAGTTGCCCCTAAAACACGGTGATCCGTGCAGGCAACATCGGGCAGCAAGTGACAGGAAATTGTTGCATCTAATAACAGCGAGGACAAAGCAATATGATCGATCCATGAGGTGGAAAGAGAACCGTGATTCACATGCGTTTACGTGTCCGGTGGCAGCAGCCTTGTGTCTTGAAATGCAACATTATGCTCAGCAAATAGCTCTTCAATCTCAATGAACCTATTTGTGTGTGGTGAGGCATTAAAATCTCCTAAAATACACACTTGTTGCTCTTCCCTACTCCCCAATATACCCCCAAGAACACCCATGCATCTGAGATATTGCTCCAGATTTTCACCGGAGTTGACAGGGAAGGAAACATTTAAGAACAGCACAGAAGTCTCGTTAATTGTAACGCTCAGACCCAGGATTCTATTGAAATCGTATTGCCTAATTTTTATATGTGAGCTCAGAGATTGTTGCCAAATGAATGTCAAACCCCCATGAGGCCTCCCCATCCTGATTTCCCTCGTCTCATCGACAGAAGAAATTGAGAATGAAGCTATCTTTTCTCCCAGAGAGGACGGTAAATTAAGCTGCCAGGGATGAAGCCACGTCTCCTGCAAAGTTTAGAGCGGTCCAGAATTTTTATGTTGGCAGTTGAGCATGTGTCAGGAGTGATTGCTTGGTTCTGAGTAAAAGTCGAACTCAGACAAAATTGTGGCATGTCTCCATAACGCATGCTATCCAGCCCCCTCCCTCATCCCTAATTCTAATTAGTTTGAAGATGCATGCCCTGAGAATATCAAAAAACAGTACTGAATGTCTAACACAAATCTCATCCCAGCCCCTCGTACTATCAACCCCTCCCCACTCTCATCAGCTTACGTTTTAGTCTATAATTGATGAAATTTAAAATACCTATATATATACTAGTGGAGGCCTATAAACAATTTCCCCCCTCCAGGAGACGTCTGGAGGCCTACGAGCGCCACTGCGCAGCCGACGCTTTCACTGGCAACTGTTCAGGGTCTCACCGCGCGTGTCAGCACGCCGTCACCAGTATCCTGGGCACTGAGCTTCACGCCTCCTGCGTCTGCAAGGGCACAGACTTCTTGCATCTCCAAGACTGCTACTCATGGCAAAAGCTTCTCTGGTCCAACCCCTGCGTCAGTGAGTATCTCCCGAGGCAAGGGGTGTGGAGAGGGATGTTACGGGAGGAAATCGTCTGCGAACCTTCGGGAGAAGGTTGGCCGTTAGTGTTACGCCAGCAGGATGGGGTGAGGAGATAGGTGTCACGGGTGGAAGATCGTAGGCAAACCTTCGGGAGAAGGTTGGCCGTCAGTGTTACGGCCAGCAGGATGGGTGTGGAGACAAGTGATGCGCCGGTGAGAGATCATCGGTAATGTCCGGGAGGAAGTTTGGCCGTCGTTAAATAACGGCCGTGAGAGTGTGTGTGGGATGAGTGTCACGGGCCAATAACGGCCGTGATAGAAGGTGTGGGGATGAGTGTCACGGGCCAATAACGGCCGTGATAGAAGGTGTGGGGATGAGTGTCACGGGCCAATAACGGCCGTGATAGAAGGTGTGGGGACAAGTGTCACGGGCCAATAACCGCCGTGATAGAAGGTGTGGGGATGAGTGTCACGGGCCAATAACGGCCGTGAGAGTGGGTGGGGGATGAGTGTCACGGGACAATAACGGCCGTGATAGAAGGTGTGGGGATGAGTGTCACGGGTCCTTTATTGTCGGTATTCGTTCGTGTTCAGGTCGGCCGCTGCTTGGCAATCCTTAGTTTATACCTGCTGTACATAAGGGATCAATTACATTTTTTGAGTTATTGCTTAACAAAGATTCAATATTAGATTAGATTTGGTTAGATTAAGGAAAAAACGAGCGTAAAGGTTTATGTTAGGACAGTCAACGTATAGCAAGATACAAGTACAGCATGAAGATAGAGTTGAACGTAGCGAGATACAGTTGCAACTGGTCAAATGTTAAATCGGCACTGCTGGTCATTTGACGCAGTATTGGCATCAGTCCAGCTGCTCTCGAAACGTTCTAGGAGCATAACCACTTATCTGACACAAAAAATATATAAAACAAATACCTATTCTATTTAGAGAGTTGACCAACACGTAATAATTTCCGAGGGTAGTCCTAACACTCCACTGAAGCTACTAGGCCCTATTGTAATCATTGATTGGGGTTGCTGGATGATTATTCATTTTATAGATCATTAACACTTTATTTAGTTCTTTTTCTTTCTTGGGCTCTATTATTTTTCTATTTTCTTTTTCCATGATGAAAAAGAAATCATTGGTTATTGTTATATATATCAAGGCTGGTTGAGACAAGGTGACCCAGGGAAGGGGGGGGGTGTACTCGTGGGACCCGCGGGACTCAGTATTTCGGGAACCCGGGGACTTGGAAAACCAGGAGGATTTAGAGGGACCCACTTGGACCCTTCTGGGGCCCTTTGGGACACTCTTGAGACCCTTTGGGACCCTCTTGAGAATATATGGGACCCTTTTAAGGCCCCTCTGAATCCTGGAACCTCCGTTTCCCCCTCCCACCGGTGTAAAACCGATACACAGAGGAATGTATAAATGTGGAGTGATTGAGTAGAGAAATTAGTTATTACTGTCTGCAGCATTGCTGACGCAGAGGGGAGAGCCGCGTCGAGTCTGGTCAAGGTGCGTCGAAATCAGTCGAAACATGCTGCGGCAAGTCGAGTTGGGTGCGACGAGCCTAGACAAACCGAGATGAGTTAAGACGAGGGGACTCGAGGGATCAGGGAGCTCGGGGGACCCGGATGACTTGGGTTACCCTCCGGGGCTCATCAGTCTCTTTTGGGACCCAAGGGACCTCTGCCCCCTTCCTACACCGCTCCCACCCTAAAATGCTTGAGTAAAAAAATTAGTTACTACAGTCGCCAGAATTACCGGCGCTAAGGGGGAAAGCCGCTCCAAGGCTGTCGAGGTGCGTCGAGATCAGTCAAAACATGTCGTGAGAAGTCGAGTGGTGCGCTACGAGTCGAGACTGGCCGAAATGAGTCGAGACAAGCCCAGATGAGCTGAGACGAGTGGACTCGAGGGACCCGGGGAGCTCGGGGGACCCTGGGGACATGGGTTACCATCCGGGACCTATCGGGCTCCTCTGGGACCCACCACCCTATCCCCTTAAACAATAAGTATGAGGCTAATAATCTGATCAGTTTTTCAGCCCATGATGAACCTGATCTTTATTTTCTCTTCACTTTAATGAAGTAATGCTTGGTACTTGTGCGGGAGTTCCTGTTTGTAATTTTGTGAAGATATTTTTTTTTCAGTCCGTGCTCGCTTGCGTGTGCGCGGAGCATATGTAATTTCTGTTGTTGAACTCTAACGCGTAACTGTAAACCTTGGGGTGCGTTACTGTTGAAGTTGATCTGATCCGTGAAGCGGTAGACCTTGTACCACTTTCGACGATACTATCTCTGCGCACTGGCGTGCGCACATATTACTCCTGTTGTTCTGAGGGGTTGGAGGCGGGGATTCGTTTCGTCTGAGTTCTTATCTTACCTGAGTAAATGAATTTTACTAAAAATAAACTAGACCGCGTAGCTGTAAACATTCTGTTGCGTTGCTGTCGGAGCTGACTTAGTCCGTGTAGCCGTAAACCTTGTACCCATTTCGACGATACTATCTTTGCACACTGGCGTGTGTACATATTACGCATGAGGTTCTGAGGGGGTGGAGGCGGGTATTCATTTCGTACCGTCTGAATCTTTGTCTTGCATGAATAAATAAATTTTACTAGAACAACTAGACCACGTAGCTGTAAACAAACATTGTGTTGCGTTGCTGTCGGAGCTGACTTTGTCCGTGTAGCCGTAAACCTTGTACCAATCTCGACGATGCTACCTGTGCACTGGCGTGCATACATATTACTCTTTAAGTTCTAAATGATTGAAAGCGGAGATCCGTTTCGTCTAAAAAAAAAATTGTGCGCACTCGCGGGCGTCTGACACGACTGAAATTTTCAAAATGTTCTAGCTTTGACAACGTCGTTTTGCTCGCATGCCGAGGCGTGCGAGCCTACTGGAATCCATGATCGTCAAGCCCTACGGGGCAGCCTGTTATGACTCACGTAGAGGCTCCTGTGGAAATGAGGCTTTAATCAAATGAAATCAAATGTAATCATTAAGTAGGAGCTTTAATAGCGCAACATTCTACTCTCACGTCAATCTAATTAAAGCAAATAATTGATTGAAATAACCCATTAGTCTTGTCAAGTGTAGTACCTCACTTGGAACCGAAAGGAATGAAATAACACATTAGTCTCGTCAAGTGTAGTACCTCACTTGGAACCGAAAGGAATGAAATAACACATTAGTCTCGTCAAGTGTAGTACCTCACTTGGAACCGAAAGGAATGAAATAACACATTAGTCTCGTAAAGTGTAGTACCTCACTTGGAACCGAAAGGAATGAAATAACATATTAGTCTCGTCAAGTGTAGTACCTCACTTGGAACCGAAAGGAAGTGCGCAATAATGCACGTACTGTTGGAACCGAAAGGAAGTGCGCAATAATGTACGTACTGTAGCGAAAGAATATTTGTTTATGATTGAAGATTCGAGTGAAATATTCAATTATAAATTCCCCCTCGAAATTTGAACTAATTGGAAATTGAATTCATATTATCCATTAAGAAGGATTGTCCAGATCCAAAACCGTAACAAATTTCCATATAACGTTAAATTCCGCGTGGGAAAAGTTTATTTTATTTTTTCGGTTGGAGACTAACCTTAAACAAATTTTATTACGCTTCTGTACGTGCAAGGTGAGTTTAACATTAACAACGTCACACGCAGTGAGGCGAGTTTAAGATTAACAACGTCACACGCAGTGAGGCGACTTTAAGATTAGCAACGTCACACGCAGTGAGGCGAGTTTAAGATTAACAACGTCACACGCACTGAGGCAAGTTTAAGATTAACAACGTCACACGCACTGAGGCAAGTTTAAGATTAACAACGTCACACGCAGTGAGGCGAGTTTAAGATTAGCAATGTCACACGCAGTGAGGCGAGTTTAAGATTAACAACGTCACACGCACTGAGGCAAGTTTAAGATTAGCAACGTCACACGCAGTGAGGCGAGTTTAAGATTAACAATGTCACACGCAGTGAAACAAGTTTAAGATTAGCAACGTCACACGCAGTGAGGCGAGCGTGCATCGTGGAAGCGATGACACAGCACTGAGCGCAGAAGAGGAGAAGATTTCCTAATGGGCGGGTTGTTAAAAATTATTTAAAAATTCAAGAGGAACATTTATCATTCAATGGTCTCGTCTGATTGAACTACGAATGAATAAAATTAACTCGTGTGAAAACTTTCTGTGGATGAGGAATTTTAACATTTTAGCCTGCAAGTTTATTGTCAGAATCCAAACATCTCTGAGTATTTTTATCTGCGTTCAATGTTAACTTTGTATGTGGTCGGAATTGGAGTCCTATAACTTCAATTTCTCAGTATCTCTTCAAATATTTTTTCTTACAGTTTGGCTGATAACAAATCTGAAAGATTCTATAGGCAACACAATTATTGTCCTTTTCAAAAACGATGCACTTATGACTTTGTCGTAAGAAATACTTCAAAAAGGAATGCCTAGGAAGGGAAACAGAAGCAGCCCTGATGGGTCAGTCTCACTTCTTCTGCTCGCTGCAATCATAAATCAATTAAAAATAAAATAATAAATATGTTGATCACAATTACACACTCTACGTACAACACAATATCATTACTCATCAACGGAAATAACACCTAGCTAGTAACAAAGCTAATACTGCCCATAAGGATGATAGTGTGATCTTGCTTTTATTGCTTCTTGTCTGCATCAATATTGCCATAAGCTCCCGGAAGTGCCTTACGTCATGTCTGAGCCCACGGTGTGTAATCCTTCACTAACTAAGCGGCTTTTGCCGCCGACAACATCCGGGAGTTTAATACCATGAGTGACAGTTGCGGTGGCACGCACATACGATGAAAGGTACGGTGACTGTTGCCGGGGGTCGACGGTGGCAGTTACCATGACATTTACAGTGGGAGATACGGTGGCAAATACGGTGAGGGATACGGTGACAATGGCCATAGCAGTGACATTGACCATAGCAGTGACAGTAGCCATAACAGTGACAGTGGCCATAGCAGTGACACTGGCCATAGCAGTGACAGTGGCCATAGCAGTGACAGTGGTCATAGCAGTGACAGTGGCCATAGCAGTGACCAAAGCAGTGACAGTATCCATGGCAGTGACACTGGCCATAGCAGTGACAGTGGCCATAGCAGTGACACTGGCCATAGCAGTGACATTGACCATAGCAGTGACAGTGGCCATAACAGTGACAGTGGCCATAGCAGTGACACTGGCCATAGCAGTGACATTGACCATAGCAGTGACAGTGGCCATAACAGTGACAGTGACCATAGCAGTGACACTGGTCATAGCAGTGACAGTGGCCATAGCAGTGACAGTGGCCATAGCAGTGACAGTGGCCATAGCAGTGACAGTGGCCATAGCAGTGACAGTGGCCATAGCAGTGAGTTACCATAGCAGTGACACTGGCCATAGCAGTTACAGTGGTCATAGCAGTGACCATAGCAGTGACAGTAGCCATAGCAGTGACAATGGCCATAGCAGTGAGTGGCCATAGCAGTGACACTGGCCATAGCAGTTACAGTGGCCATAGCAGTGACAGTGGCCGTAGCAGTGACAGTGGCCGTAGCAGTGACAGTGGTCATTGCAGTGACAGTGGCCGTAGCAGTGACAGTGGCCATAGCAGTGACCATAGCAGTGACAGTATCCATGGCAGTGACACTGGCCATAGCAGTGACAGTGGCCATAGCAGTGACAGCAGTAGTTACGATGACCGATATGGTGGCAAGTGTTCACAAGTGTTAGAAGAAAACAGCAGGCCTTTTATTCCAGACTAGGTTTTCTGCTAATAGAAGGGAAATAGTTCTGAACTAGAACGCCACCCACAGCATCATGAATCTGGGTAGTGACTGTAGTAAAGGATCAACTACATTGAAGATTGTAGACGGAAATAACATTTATAAATGATACTCAAAACAACAACTCAAATCAGCACCTGAAGAGAAAGTCACCAACCCACGTGTCACCAACCCACGATGTTGACTGGAGATTGTCTCAGTGATTCCTCGGTAAACCAATGCTGACCGGTTACAATACTGGACACCTTTTGGAGACGAGCAGGTACTAATGCCAGACACCCAACTAGCCGTGCTACTGCTAGTGCACTAGCACGCTAGCTAGTTGCCTCCGTGCTGGTGTTGATGCTCAGACACCCTTTTCAACCAGAAACAGCGAAACAGCATCCGATTGCCGGACGCTGTTTCTGAAAAGTATTACACCCGCAAATTTATTAGTGGCGATTCTGGTCAAATTGATTGATCCGAGAATTGACCTTTTCGAATTTTTAGCTTTTAAATTTTGAGACTTTATTCCATTCTCCAACAAGTAGATACGAGGCAAAGGTACGCGTTTCGTCGACTGCGAAACACTTACCAATGGTCGTAGAACTATTACTCCTGGTCACTCCATCCACATCAAGAGTAAACAGACTCGTTCGGCTGACGTCTTGGCTGACGTGTTCTGATCATGTCACTTCAGACTCGACGCTTCCGAAGGTCGTAAAATCTGTAAGTCGAACGATTAATTGCGCAGCGAGGAAATAAGTAAGGCAGCTCTGGAGATAAGTAAGGTAGTTCAGGAGATAAGTAAGGTAGCTCAGGAGATAAGTAAGGTAGCTCAGGAGATATGTAATGTAGCTCAGTAGATAAGTAAGGTAGCTCAGGAGATAAGTAAGGATGCTCAGGAGATATGTAAGGTAGCTCAGGAGATAAGTAAGGTAGCTCAGGAGATAAGTAAGGTAGCTCAGGAGATAAGTAAGGTAGCTCAGGAGATAAGTAAGGTAGCTCAGGAGATAAGTAAGGTAGCTCAGGAGATAAGTAAGGTAGCTCAGGAGATAAGTAAGGTAGCTCAGGAGATAAGTAAGGTAGCTCAGGAGATAAGTAAGGTAGCTCAGGAGATAAGT
>SDVV010045366.1:0-10072 GCA_016164225.1 Gammarus roeselii
TTGTATATACTGTTTATAGGAATAGTGTGGTAGGTATATTTTATAACTCGATTTGAAGCCTTAGTGTGCGATCGACCCTGTTTGGTACCAGCCTGATATTGAATTTAGGTAACGTTTTGTGCTCTCCATCTATTTATTGCATATGTATTTAATATTTATAGGAATAGTATGACTTATTAGTTTGACTGTTGGTGGGTTGATATAGATATTTCTAAGGATGCAGTAGCTTCGTTACGAGATTCTGTATACTTCGTAACGCATTATCCAGTTTTGAACCAGATATATTGGTGTTCCATTGACGCGATGTTCAAATAGTGAGAGTAGCTAAACGATATGGATTTATTGTAAGTTATTATATTGTGTTATGTATACTTAGTAATGATCGGTTGATTTATGTTGATTTTGTATTTTTTCCGGAATTTTGAATAGTTATCTCGTACAGTTATAGTAATTAGTAGAATATTTTAGGCTTGCATCTTCCATGTAGCACAATTTTTCAGGCATAATTGGTCGGTTATTGCATCATTGTGTTTTTTTTTATGTTTGTTTATGACATTCTGTTACGATAAAGCTGTGGTTACTTTAGTTAAAGAAGATTTGTTATAACCCTGTTATGGACTGAGTTGGAGAATAATTTAATCAGATTTGTATAACCGTGTTTGTGTAGAAGTATTCCACATCATTTACTATATGTTTCAGTTATGTAAATCACGCACATGTCTTAGCAACTTATTCACGTTAATTGTTTGGTTGGTTACATGCTAGTTTTTTTCACGTACAATATGGTTTTTAATGTATGTTTTGGGTATGGTAGAGAATTGATCTTCTTGCTTCATTATAACTCGAGTGTTCTAGTATATTTCATTCCGTTTTGTGTATGCAAGGTTTGGGTATAATATACAATTATAGGAATATTAGGATATATTACGTTTGTATCTGCAATGTAGAACATTGTTTCAGGTATAATTTAGTTACATGTTGTATATTTTAAGTGTTTTATAAATCATCTTCTATCCTGGTACGATGTTTGACGTGTATATCATAGATGTAGATGATTCAATGTTACAAAGTTGGTCTTGATGCTGACTTATTGTATGTTTATTGTAGGACCATACTTCTATATTTAGGAGGAGTTAGAGGAGTCCCATAAGCAAAAGCTCGTTGCGTATATGCCTATTTGTATAAGTAGACCGATTTACTATGATGGATACCCTAGTGTATTACAATTTTTAATGTGAAATAGAGCAGAGTAGGAAATCTTATTTGGCTATTTATATAGTTGTTGTTGTATGATTTTTTTCCACGATAATCAAAGGAATTTATGTTTAAGAGGCATAAATCCGCACTGCATCTTTGTGAAATTTCGTCGTTGATCCCTAGCAAGTGTGCTGTTTAACGTTTTAGAAGACAATTTACTGGATGGATGGGTCCTGGTGTAGAGGCGGCTTACACTCTTTGATGGTCATTTGGAGTTTGTCCAAGTTCAACGTGATTTCGTAAATTTTTGTGGATGCCGGTCTTAACTTCTATGGGTTTGTTAGAGAGGTTATCCGACAAGCTGCTGATCGTTGTAGTGATTTACTTAGGTCGTCAGTGAACAGAAGCCCAGCTTTTTATGGCCACACACTCTTTGAGACTCATGTCAGGCTCATTCTTGACTACTGTACCTGTGTATAGATTCTTGGTCATGTCCAGGATGTGACTTTGCTCGACGTTGTTCAGCGATGATGGAAAAAACAGATGCAGTTATGTCAGAAGTATTGTACCATGACTCTAAATTTGTTATATATCAAATTTGTGGTAGATTGCTGAGAAGTGACCTATTAAAGCACTGTAGAGTTCGTTCTTATGACATATTGGGCTTGAATTTTGTCCTACTAGAGGCATCGCATCAGTTAGGTCTAGGAATTTGTTATGGATTTGAACGGATACCGTAATATTATTATTTGTTATGCATGAACTCAGTGTTGAATGTCAGATATTTTTGGTATGGCTGTTATGTTATTGGTATACGATCTTAGTCGTGAACAAGATTACGTGGGATATTGGAGTATGATTTATCATGTGGGTGTGGTAGGATAAACCGTATAATAGTTAATCATTGTCGGTTAGGGTAGAGTAGAGAATCTTATTTAGCTATTTTATAGTTGTTGTTGTATGTTTTGATTGGTTATCATAGGAATATATCTCTATTAGGTATAAATTCACCTAATTTCATGGAATGTTGGGTATAAAATACGCTTAATTGGATCTAATGTTCCAAAATTTGGTATGTATTACCTCTTGACATCGGATTTGGGTCCGGTTCCATGTCGTCTTGGAGAACTTATCTACCGGATCCGTGTAGAGCGTTAGAGTTGAAATTTTTCATTAATTTAATGTATATCTCAATTAGGTTATCCGCTCGCATGTCTTTATTCGATGCTTATTCCCGCATGTCTTACCTTATTAAATAATTGTGTCCGTTTGCAGTTGATACACTTAGAAGGTATTGAATAATTCAGGTTTTTTTATGCGATTGCGTTCGAATTTATTCGAGCATTCTGACTTTTTCGATCATCCACCAGACTTATTCGAGCATTCACCAGATCCACTTTAGCATTTTTTACTAAACTTTTGTGATGATGGCCGTAAACCTATCCCATCCTAACCTATCCTAACCTAGTCTAACCAAGTATTATATATTTTTCCCCCGTTTTCATACTTATGTCATGTATTCCTTCATTGGTTCAAGCTTTATTCATATCAAATCTATCCACTTGATTCTGTAGTTTTTACCAATCTTTACCAGTTTATGTACCTGGTAAAGATTGGTAAAGATATATATATTTTTTCACTTTGCTTGTTACAAGTCCAGTAAAATTGACAAGTTTTAAGTAATGTTAGGTGATCGCTCGTTTGTAGACCGTAAAGTTCAAACGTTTATATAAGCTTACCGCATTTGTCAGTGATTGTTATGGGTGTTAAAGCGTTAGCAAGTTTTATGTATGGTTTCACTGTTAAAATAAGATTTTTTGTTGAGTTTGGATGTGTTGCTCCTACCATTTTCGTTCATTATAACGAATATTGAATAAATCCACTCCATCATATTTACTACAGATCTGAGATGTAAGGTTCGCAGTCAACAAGATCTAGGATATAAACCATGCCTATGGTGCATAATTAGCGAAATATATATCAATGTACGACAATATAAATCACATATCAATGAATGCAAAAAGGATTTCCATACACTGCCTGTTACATTAATGTCTAACCGAATCTATTCTAATTAATAGTTATGTAGTTTCATTCAAGTTTTAAGCTTCTGTATGGTATTGATATGTATCAATCTCTCCACTAGGGTTGTATATTTAACATGTCATTGGCAGTTTGAATACACTTCCTAATTTTGATCCTGCATATATCCTTTTGCAAATGATTAGATTCCAGAATTTTGATCGGTATCTCCATTACATGTTTGGATGAGACTCAACATGTAGGTTTCAAACGAACAAATTCACTTCATTTGTTGCAAGGGTTTTTAATGTGGATCAGTTATACGCGATCTGGTCTGGTCTGGTCAATGTGGATCAGTTATACGCGATCTGGTCTGGTCAATTTAACCCAACCTAACCAATATTTATACATTTTTCATTCAACTTTCGTGGGTATGTATGGTATTTTATCATTCTGTTATGCAATAAACATATCAAATCACTCTACATGGTTATATTTTACTGATTTTTTTTTTAATAGTGCACACCATGTACACACATGAACACTTTTGTACGCATTTACAGGGCGTTGACGGCACCTGTGCCGGCACCATGTAGACACATACACACATTTGCACAAATATAGAGGCTCGTTCACCATCAATAACATTTTACTTCTGATCTGTGATTTCTAATAAAACTAATTCCCGTTCTTTATGTTACAAGATATTTAATGTGGTTCAGTTTTTACGTCGTGATTGGTTAAAAGATCTAGTCATCCTAACCTAACCTTACCAATAATTATAGATTTTTTATTCAAGTTTCGTGCGCACATATGATATTCAGTCATTGCTTTATGCTTTATACATATCAAATCTATTCACTTGGCTTTACATTTTTGTTATAGCTTCTAATGGTTCACCTAACCAAGAATTATGTGTCATCGTTCGAGATTTTTCGTGCTTACGTGTGTTATTCAGTCATTGATTTATGATTATACATATCAAATATTTCCACTTGGTACTACATTTTGATCTTTCCTTTGTAGTTTTTAATACACTCTTCCAACTTTGATTGAGTAAACACCCCCATTTTAAACTTTGATTGTATGAATGTTACAGGTAGTTCATATTATTTTTGATTTGAAACTATTCTACATCACTTTTTCATGTTTTTCACACACATCATAACCTAACCTAACCTTACTTTATGTATGGTATTCAGTCATTGATATATACATATGAAGCCCTCCAGATGTCTCTAGATATCACTTGAACATACACGTTATTTGCTTCGTTATCACTCTCGACCCATATTAGTTAGCAGAGAGGCTTCATTTTCAAACTTGGATGGATTGAATGCTACAAGAAATTCAAATTGGTATCAAATTTCATACAAACGGACATATGGTCTCACGCTATGTTTTTTTCTTATTTTACTTCACTATCTCAACTCGGCTCTACAGTCTTTGACGACTTGCATCTCTGATTCGCCTTTCTTTCCTAAAATTTTCATATTCTTGACTATGGCTTCGTTTCAGATGTCGTCACACATTACTGGTGGATTTATGTTTATTTATTTTTATTTCATTTTTTGCACAGATTACAGACCCCCGTTACCCCATCACTTCCGAACAAACGGTGGCCCAAGCTATACCCCCATCCTTCCGCAAACTTGTCTGAGAAGATCTGACCGGACTCTGATTTATATCCTACCAATCTGTAACACATCTAGATCATTCCCCCCCCCCCCAAGATAGGTTTATGGCAATGTTTAAATTTACGATGAACGACATTTTGAGCTTCGTTTCATGCCGTAAAACATATTCTCCTACTTATTTCGACAATTCGATGGTAACTCCGACTAACTGACTTGGTATATTTTATTGCAATTCATTGCTTAACCTTTGAGTTCAGGATAATATAAGCATTTGATATAGGATTTCCATGGTTTATTATTACTTTTTATTAGCATTATTTACAGACCTTGATGGCAACATCAATGCAATTTACCTCGTTATTTGATTTGAAACAGCATGGTTCGTACATCCAAACATACCCATCATCACTTTATTTCAGTTTCCTCTCAAAATCCTTCATATGCTCCATCATATCTTTGATGCAAATACCGAAGGCTGTTACGTTTCCGTGAGTCCACAAATGTTTTGCTTCTTCTTCTTGAACCTTAATCATTCGAAACTTCTCCAAGTCAAAGTCATTCTGATCTTCATCATTGAGAAACTTTTGCATACGATCCAGATTTTCTTTTGTTCTTAAGTACAATTTGTTTTCCACTACCTCAGCTTTATTACAGTCATAATGATGGTTATCCACTTGGATCAAATCAATTTCGAGATTTGCCGTTTTATTTCCCTTGAACTTTGTTACATACGACTGTAACGTTTCGATATTAGTTACCCATATGCGGTAAGCTTACATAAACGTTCAGAACTCTACAGTCTACTAACGAGTGATCACCTAACATTACTTGAAACTAGTCGATATAACTGGACTTGTAACAAGCAAAGTGCAAAAAAAAATATATATACCAATCTTTACCCGGTACATAAACTGGTAAAGATTGGTAAAAAAACAAAGTCAAGTGGATAGATTTGTAATGAATACAGCTTAAATCAATGATTAAATACATGAAATAAGCATGAAAACGGGGAAAAAAATCCTTGGTTAGATTAGGTTAGGATATGTCAGGATGGGTTAGGTTTACGGCCATCATCACAAACGTTTAGTGAAAAATGCTACAGTGGATCTGGTCGGTGCTCGAATAAGTCAGATATTCTGATTTGGAACGCAATCTCATAACAATGCCTGAATTAATCCATAACTTCTAAATGTATAAACTGCAAACGTATCACAAACATTTATTCAAGTAGGACATGCGGGAATAAGCATCTAGTAAAGACACGCGAGCGGATAACATAATTGAGATGTACATTAAATTAATGAAGAATTTTAGCACTAACACTGCACAAATCTGGTAGATTAGTTCTCCAAGACGACATAGAACCAGACCCAAATCCAATGCCGAGAGGTAAAATATACCAAATTTTGAATTATAACATCCAATTAAACGTATTTAATACCCGACATTCCATGAAATTAGGTGAATGTATACATGATACAGATATACTCCTATGATAACTGATCCAAACATACAACAACAACTATAAAATAGCTAAATAAGATTCTCTACTCTACCCTAACCGACAATGATTAACTATTATATACGGTGTATCCTACCACAACCAGATGATAAATCCTACTCCAATATCCCACGTGATCTGGTTCATGACTAAGATCGTATACTAATAACATAACAGCTATACCGATAATATGTGACATTTATTACTGAGTTCCTGCATATCAAAAAAATAATACTACGGTATCCGTTCAAATCTATAACAGATTCCTAGACCTAACTGATGCTATGCCTCTCGGAGGACAAAATCTAAGCCCACTGTGTCATAACAACGAACTCTACAATGCTTTACTAGGTATTTTCTACTACTGATATATAACTAATTTAGAGGTAACACCCAGTCACGGTACAATACCTCACACATACCATGCATCTGTTTAGTCCATCATCTCTGAACAGCGTCGAGCAAAGTCACATCCTGGACATGACCAAGAATCTATACCCAGGTACAGTGGTCATGAATGGGCCTGACATGAGTCTCAAAGAGTGTGTGGCCATAAAAAGCTGGGCGTCTATCCACTGACGACCTAAGTAAATCACTATAACGATCAACAGCTTGTCGGATAACTTCTCTAACAAACCCATGGAAGTTAAGACCGACATCCACAAGAACTTACAAAATCACGTTGAACTTGGACGAACTCCAAATGACCACCAAAAAGTGTAAACACCTCTACACCAGGACCCATTCATCCAACAAATCGTCTTCTAAAACGTTAAACTGCACACTTGCTAGACTTAATGACGAAATTTCACATAGATGCAGTACGGGCTTACACCACATAAACATACATTCCTTTGATTATCGTGGGAAAAAAAATCATACAACAACATCTATAAAAGAATTGCCTAATAAGATTCTCGATTCTGAACTAATTCACTTTAAAAATTGTAATACACTAGGGTATCCGTCATAGTAAATCGGTGTACTTATACAAATAGACATATACGCAACGAGCTTTTGCCTATGGTACTCCTCTAACTCCTCCTAAATATTGAAGTATGGTCCTACAATAGACATACAATAAGCTAACAACAAGACCAAGTTTGTAACAAATCGAATCTTCTATATCTATTATATACCCGCGTCAAACATTGTACACAACTCTAAAAATATACATCATGTAACTAAATTATACCTGAAATAATGTTCTTCATTGCAGATACAAACGTAATATATCCTAATATTCCTATAGTTGTATAAAATACCCAATGCCTTGAATCGAAGATGGAACCTGTACAGAGAATATAGAAAAACTGACTGAAATATACTAAAACGCTCGAGTTATAATAAAGCAAGAAGATCAATTCTGTACTATACCCAAAACTTACATTAAAAACCACGATGTACGAGAAAAAAAATAGCATGTAACTAACCAAACAATTAACGTGAATAAGTTGCTAAGACATGTGAGTGAATTACATAACTGAAACATATAGTAAATGATGTGGATTACTTTTACACGAACACGGTATAGTATATACAAATCTGATTAAATTATTCTCCAACTCAGTCCATAACAGGGTTATAACAAATCTTCTTTAACTGAAGTAACCACAGCTTTATCGTAACAGAATGTCATTTACAAACATAAAAATACCACAATGATGCAATAACTGACCAAATATACCTGAAATTTTGTGCTACATGGAAGATGCAAACCGAAAATATCACAAAAATTCGTATAACTGTATGAGATAACTATTCAAAATTCCGAAAACAATACAAATTCAACATAAATCATCCGATCATTACTAAGTATACATAATACAATATAATACCTTACAATAAATCCATACCGTTTAGCTACGCTCGCTATTGGATCACCGCGTCAATGGAACACCAATTTATCTGGTTCAGAACTGGATGATGCATTATGGAGTATACGGAATCTCGTAACGAAGCTACTGCATCCTAAGGAATATATACATCAGCCCAACAACTGCCAAACTAATAAATCATACTATTCCTATAGATATTATATACATATGAAATAAATAGATGGAAAACAGGAAAACACAAAACGTTGCCTGAATTCACTATGAAGCTGGTACCAAACCAGGTCGATCGCACACTAAGGCTACAAATCGAGGTAATGAAATATTGTTACTACACAATTCCTATAAAAACAGTATATACAATATATATGTAATGATAAGCGAACAAAACACACAAAATATCCCAATACAACCGCTAAGAGCCTACCAACCAACCTCCGAATGAGTCATTGATATTCTTGGGTGGTGATACTGATGTAAACATGGATTTAACATGGAAGTGCAATCTCATCTACCTCTCCAAAGCGGGAAAATTATAACGAAATGCTTCCATTGATAAAGACAATCCTATTCACACTTAGCAAACAATTTACATCATGAAAATAATCCATAACGGGTTCTTTCTCTTTTTGAAGAAAATTTTCAGTCACCTGTTCATTTTGTATTTTTTTTTTCTGCGTCCGATAGCTCACAACAGAGAAAACGAAAGAAGAAGTTACTACAGGAATAACTAAACAGAATGCAAGGGTACTGATAATACAATCGCAGGAAATAAAATCGAACTAATTGAATCTATGCCACATAAAAATTGATCAACAGCGACCGACATAGAAGTGAGACAAGGTTTAAAAAAGTCATCATGAACGTGTCCGGAAATCAACATTCGTGCAAGCAGAATATGTGTGGGGTTTTAACCTTAAATACTGCGTGTAAATTACTATGTAACTGTTAGATTTATTTTCAATAAAAAATTATCTTATTAATGTATGTTATCAATACCCCTAAGCAATCAGAGGACTAGCATCTAAAATGCATATATGCAGCATGACAAGCAACGGAACTGTAATACAGTATACCCAGCATTGAAATGCGATAGAAATACCAAAGGTAACTTATGTGTAAACGTTCTATTTATATAACCTATTAACATATATAACCTATACCTTATGATTAATCCGAAAGCTGACGGTTCGTCCGAACGAGTCATCCATCTCCGTAACCTTTCGCGCCGCCCTCCTTCGCGTCGACCGCCTTTGCGCCGCTGAAATATTATGTGCAAACACCCGTAGACCGGACAAAAGCCGCGTTTCCGTGAGATAGTATCTAGTGACAAAGTACTGACGCTGACTACAAGTTTGATGTGATTATGCCAATTCTCCGCAATTCAACGAGGAACGCTTTCGTGAAAGGGAAACTGATGGAGGCGGACTTTCTGCTCGAAATTTTAGCTCAGCAAACGATTTCAACTAAAAAGAATTGGTTGAAAATTGTATAGCTGATTTCTTTTTACGTTTTCCTAAGCACCGACATGTGATGAAATCGGAAGAAGTTCAGATCGCATGATTTAGCGCCGTCTTGCAATGGATGGAACCGGATTATTTGCATTGATTTTTATTTGCTCCAAAAATCGATAGGAGGACGAACTCGTCGGAATTTTATCCTTAAAAGTTGACCTATGAACTTTATATTGATCTATATTCTTCTAAATAATTAATTTAAAGCATGGAAGTGTGTTAGGGGGCATCTCGCTGCGATCACGGGGCTTTGTGGGCCTTTGATGCATGCAAGCCAACCAATTGGTAGCATCTGGAAACTACCAATTGGCTCGTTGATATTCGAATAAACTCTACACATGACCACATGTGTAGCATTTATATATA
>SDVV010045367.1:0-10072 GCA_016164225.1 Gammarus roeselii
ATTAAAATCTCCTAAAATACACACTTGTTGCTCCTCCCTACTCTCCAATATACCCCCAAGAACACCCATGCATCTGAGATATTCCTCCAAATTTTCACCGGAGTTGACAGGGAAGTAAACATTTAAGAACAGAACAGAAGTCTCGTTAATTGTAACGCTCAGACCCAGGATTCTATTGAAATCGTATTTCCTAATCTTTATATGTGGGCTCAGAGATTGTTGCCAAATGAATGTCAAACCCCCATGAGGCCTCCCCACTCTGATTTCCCTCGTCTCATCGACAGAGGAAATTGAGAATGAAGCTATATTTTCTCCCATGTTCATTAATATTTAAGAAACAGGTATGAAGGTAAATTCATTCACGTTGCGAGATAAACTATAATCTCACCTCATAACATTAAATTGATTAACTATACATGATAAAAAGTTCTAGAGTGTTTTAGTCAATATTAATCTTTGAGCTACTGAAGCTGTTATTACCAATCAAGATCAAAACAATGTGCTACGGAAAGTCATGAAACATAGAACAGCTTGCCAAGTTTACCGGAAGAAAAACAGTTGATCAAACATAAGAAATGGCGGTTCCCACAGCAACAGCAGCAGGTGGCAGATGTCTCGACCTTTCCTCCACAGCTTTTATTGGTGCCGCTGAAACATAGAAAAATGAATCAATTTAACAAAAAAAAAAAGAATTTTAATAGGGTCAAAAGAATAGCAATGATTGAGTAATTGAATGTGTACAGACAACTGAAGAGACCAAATTAAATAATGTAGTACAGAGGGACAAAATCTCCGCTCTCCAAACAATCGGCGCATCGGTTATTGGCAACCCATCTTTGGCAGCGAGTAGGCAAGACAACCTAGAAAGCACTCGCAGCACCTGAATTCCTCCGGCATCATCGCGACCAAGTCAAATAGACACCGGACTTATCCCACAACAAGTTCAGAAAATAGTGACAAACGTGGATTTATTATGTGTGCTTCAACGACTTGGTGAACAGCTATTAGAAGTTCAGAAGGCAGACTTTAGTTGTTGTCTTGTATAACAAAAATAGTAAACATCCCAAATGTTCAATGGACAAGTCGATACTCGAAACCAACTCCGGCAGAGGAGCAACCTGACACTGACCAGCAAATTGAAGAGTATTCACCGGACTATAACGTGGCGATGCCAAAATTTACAAGAAAATTGCCTGGATCATCGAATGAATAATATCAGGCATCAAGTATCAGGATATCAGAGGAAAATCGTTAGCAGGCACTGTCAGAAAATAATTCGATTGCTCTTTCTGCTAAAGTTCCGATCAAAAAATTGCGATGTCGAAATTCAATAAGCAAATAAATAAAAAATTGTACAACGGAATTTCCGAACATCTCAGAGTCAAATCGCGGGAAAATAAATTTTGTGACGGAAGTGTGCACATTAACAAAGAACTCAAGCAAATCATCTGATACCAAGAAGTAAAAACCAGAACCAAACAAAGAGCTAATATGACGCACGAATCAAAGCATTGCACAAATCTGATGCGACAGTTGTCAAACCCGAAACGATGCTAAAAGTTTGCTCAAATGCATCGAAATTACAAACAATTACATAGGCAATCCCACACACATGGGCATTAGCAAAAATCTGGAAATCTAATCTCAATTAATGATTTTACTAAGCACAGACCAGCTCTATAGAATGATCAAGAAAAGTCATGCTGATACGAACGGAACGTGCACAACGTGTCGGTAATTAATGTTACCACTCGAAATTGAAGGCGCGAGCATCAATAAGGACTGTATTGCATGTGAAGGACAGACTAGACGATCTGTTACACACATAAAAAATGTCGATACCTTAGGATGATTCCAAAACGCTTTTCTAAGTTTCTCCGTCATCTCTTTATACTACACTATTCATGGTTGCTACAAAAAGTTCCCTAGATTAATGTTATTATTTCTACAAGAAACTAAGGGATAAGCTACGATTTAGTCTAGATTTGCATTCAACTCACTATCGCAAAGGAACGCGCATCCGCCTCGCATTTGCATTGATTTCGTTTTAGAATCGTCGATATCTCACTCCATTCAACTTTGATATACACTGCGTGTAGAAGAAGCACGTCATCAATGTTTGATGTCACGATTTTTTTTTTGACAGTAAAATATTACTCATTTCACGCACAAACTACTCACTACATATAAACAGCGGGATAGCGTTTCTAGTGAAAATAAATTAGCTTGAACCGAGCTTAGTGAACCCTTCATCTCCAGGTAGACTCACTTCTAATCCCATCCCGTGTCCAATTATAGTATTTGCATTCATATCAGCTGTTTTCCAAAAAAAAACGTAAATAGAACTCGAGCAAACGCTCTATTTTCCCAACGGTTTTCTATTTAGCAGTTCAAGATGGTAAAAATCACAATTTAGTCATGCCACCAATGGATCATACAATACAGAGACGGTCGACACGGATACTAGGTTACCAGCTGTTGAACCAAAATTTGAAAACGTGCCGAATTAATTCCACGAATTCATAGATATGATAAGCAACAAATTAGCAGTTGTCAACCTAACTGATATGGCAGCCGTAATTCAAGTGAAAAAACTTAAGTGCACCTAGATCTGAATTGGGCAAGAAGCTTACGGATCTAGAAACAAAGACAAACGACCGCATCAAATCAATAGAAAAGTCAGTCAAGGATAGCGAAGCATTGTATAAAACTGTTTTAAGCAAAAGGCTGCACGCTATGACATTCACCAAACGTTGGGCCACTATCTCACCACATCCGACCCGATACAGGTTACGATTTGACGTATTTCCCATTGAGATGTATACTCAGAATTTAGAGGAAATTGTTGTGATTGGCGATTACAACAATTACAAATCAAACGAACGAAAAAAGAGAAATCTACTGAATATACTCGGCAAAACTGACTTGAAAAATGACGAGATTGTGCGTAAAATCGAAAAGGAAAAGATGCCTTCTTCAAACGAATTATTCCACAAGTCAGAGCGAAAGATGTGTCGCAGACTAAGGTGAAATATGCAAGGTATGCCACCATGCTAAATAAAATCAAACGTTCACTCACGAACATCCATGTGACTAGCATCCTGCCCATCCAAACCAAAGTAGATAAAAGATAAGCAATATGATTTTTCTCAAGAATCGCATAGTACTTTTCTGCGAAGCTCACAAAATTCCATTCTCGGATCAATGAAAAACGATGATCGACACAAAGTACTAAAACTGTAATAAAATCACTGACAAGGCTCGCATAATCTCGTCTGGATTTGATACCCTAGAAAACAGGCTTACAAACAGAGACACTGGTCTAATCCTTGAAAATAAATCTTAAAATTTACTCGATATTCATCCCACAACTCTGCCAAGAGTGCCCGACGAAATGACCCAAAAACATTCGCCCGTGATAACGCTAGATACACAACAAATACAAGAGTCCATCATAATATCACCGCAGGTCAGTAGAGTATATGTCGCCTAAAAGGCCCACGTCTCCTGTAGCCTAAACTGCTCTTTTCTCCTGTAGCCTAAACGGGCCTCGTCTCCTGTAGCCAAAACCGGCCATTTTTGGTGAATCCAAAACGTAAACTTTTGATGTGTCCAAACGGCCTATTTTTTGAGGTGCCAAAAACTAATTTTTTTATTCGGACAATGTAATTGTTGGGAAGTATGTTATTTCTTAGTGTAACCGACTTAGCCACTTTATATCTCGGACATTATACTTGTAGGTTAAGGTAAATTACTCTTGTGGTCAAGTTAATTACTGCAGATACATAGAGAACACCCGGGAGGGGGAGAGGATAGGGAAGGTGGATAGGGAGTAGAATATGGGGAGGAGAGTGTCCAAGACAGGCTATAATATTTCACTGTCATTTCGTGATCTTATCTCTAGATGTACTCGTCTCGTTACGAGTTTTGACGGGTTGTTAATACGTATTGTAGAAGGTAAGTATGCTTTTAGTTTATTTAATTGGTCTGTTTGCAAGAAATGACAATACATATTAAGATGTTTATTAGTGTAGGTCTCATTTTAATAGGTACTTTTGTATCGTATTATATAGTTTCACAGGCCACCTGTTATTTCAATGTTTTTTTATTGCCCGCACATTCTGTTATGTATTCAATGTTGTTACCGTAGGATATCGTTGCTCAATCGTTATCATACTCAGGTTTGACATATTTCTCTTTATTAGTGAGTCTCGTAGTATGTTCATGGCCCTATCGAGCTAAAATCTATGGTTTTTGTTATAACACATTTCATGTATATATTTTCTAAGTATCGTTTGGGCTCATCGTTAAGACTCATTTAGTGAGGCGCAAACAAGTGATGACCGCAGTCTATACATGTTTTTTTTTCAGCAAGATCAAATATTGTTTAACTAAATTCATTCCCTTTAGGCGTCTCCTGTAGTCCAATCGCAAGTGGGACACACTTACGAACCTTTTATATCCATCAATATCGCATTAAGATTTTATCTCATCTCGCACCTCTCAGAAAATAATGTTACGAGTACGGCAGGAATACGGACAGCTTACAGTTACAATTGGCTTACGGGACGGTTACGGTTGCTTACAGACGGACGGACGAACGGACAACGTTCGTATATACATTTGCAAGTTATAAGTTTTGAACATTTTCCATTATATTTTGTTTTTGATGGTAATTGTACTTATATATTTTTTCTCTTCTATTGATGGTTGTATTGAGGAATAAGTGATCACTAACTGTTGCTCGTTAAAATATTTATTCGATTCTGGAAGGAATAGTATTATAACAAGCTTCTGAAGGAGTGGGGTGTAGGGATCCTCTAGACAAAAAGTTGGATACATTCCTGGAAAATAAGGTAAGTTTGCTCGTATCGTTCTTTGTCTTATCAGTTATTTCCGGGAAACTTTTGCCTTGTTTGAGCGTATGTATCGTTACATGTTTTATGTCTGGATTTTAATTCAATATATTTTTTTATACACATATAATTATATTTATATATATAGTTTGGGTATTCAGGACAATATTCAGGACAATATACGTACTCCTTGCTTTCGCTCACAGATTTTCGTGTGCTATACATTGATGCTAATCAAAGGCAATTTAGTGATAAACGTTCAATTTAAATATATTGCCTGTATGGGAGCTATTCATACACAAGAAACGAGAAGTAAACTGTTATCGATTCTTACAAAACAAAAAACATCAACGACTAAAAACTAATATTTGCTACTAAACTTGATGATCCTCTTCAGTCCATCAGATGGCTCTGATGGACTGATGATGGACTCAGCTCATTCAGGAGTTGGTTGGATGCTTTATATTGAATTTAGGCAATGTTCTGTGTATTTTTTCTAATCGTTTATTCCATATGTATACAATATCAATAGGTGGAAGGCCATCGATCACATCGTTAAGATTAAGATGATAGGCGCAGAACGTTCGAATATTTTTCAATTCATCTATCTGTAGACAATGGAACAAGATTTTTTATATATTTTATGATATAGATAAATGGGTTTACATAGGAACATTTGAATCGTTGTTAAATACGTAGAGTTGATTGCAGTTCCTTTTCACACATTTTCAATACACGTTTCTGTGGACAATCACGCGTGTTCACGTTTTATTAAATGGTTACATAAGAATATTTAAATACTATGAACATTTACAGGTTATGCCATGTTCAACTTTCGCTTTTCAGTAGTCCCAGCTGTCATTTATTGTTTCATTTTAGAAGATCTATTTTTTTCGGGTATGTATAGGAAGTTCATGTTTTCAGCTAAGGGTGGACTGCTGCATTTTCCATATCAATTTAGGTCACGCCTTTGAATTGATCAGCAACGAGTCTGTATCCGAGTAGATGAGCAAAAAGTTGTGAATGAAGCGTGGTTTCAGTGTGTGTGTCATAGAAGAAGCTGTAGACTTTTGTTTAGGTGCTGTTTGGGGCTGATGAGACATAGATCTATGATACCTTAGGGAGCTGTGAGCAAATTCAATTCGCTTAATATCTATCGCATTCTCAATGCAATGCAGGAGGCGTTGTGATGCATCTCAATGCAAGTAGTGGTTCTTTATCGTTCAAGGGATGTTTTGTGGATTAATTGGAGAAGACCATGTATACGGGCAGAGGAGATTGACGCATTTTCCGCCTCAATATCGGCCATACCTTTGAACTGGACTAATATCTATCGCATTTCAATGCAGCCTATACAGCATTGCAACTTCGTTCCATGACGTGTTGCATATATACATTCAATGCATGTCATTCGAGGTAAATTTAGGAAATCGCAAACAAAGATTCATATGTAATATTTTTTATTGATAAAAGATTGATATCATGCTTATATATATTAGGAGATAACATGGGTTTATCATTTATACGAGAACATAACTATTCCCTCCGAAAATTGACCCTCGGTATTAGTGGCACTCAGCGAATTCTTTATCAATTATGAGCAATATTTCTCACCCGGATCTCTCAGCTCATCATATCGTCGTAGGATTTATCATATGGGTGTTTTTTTTTCTCTGATCTATTGGTTTCTAGACTAATGCCCATAGTACACATTTTAGATAAACGTCGACCTTTGGGAGAAGTGTGTGTAACACTTGCAGTCCTATCCTTGTAATCAAAACTTTGTTTGTTAGTTGACAGCGAGCTTTTTCTCAACGCTAGTTTTTTAGTTATAGATACACGATTATGACATCGAATCGTTTCAGAGATTTTCTTACTATTGCCAACATTACCATTCATTATATTCCCGCAGATTTCCGAAATTAACATAATTCTCCGAGCACTCAAATGTTTAAGACATGATTATCCCTCCCCATGTTCAATTTCCAACATTTTTGAAACAAAATCAGTTATACATTACATTTTAATGTGCAATTTTACACATATACATGATACTTTTTCATTACCCCGTTTGATAATTCGGTTTCCTTCAACTTGAGCAGAATTTTCTTCACATGACATTTCCTCGATATCACTATCACACGTTTCAATATCACTGTAACTGGTATCCATTCCATTTAGAGTATCCCACGTATTCCCCATATCTTCATTATATTCAATTTCGTCTAAGGTTTGGGTGTACTCCCTCCATTTCATCCGATCTCCATACGTTCCACGTTTTGTTGTTACTGACATCGCTCTTTCTTTTCTGCTCACACCCTGTTGAGCAATGTCTATTACAATATTTTTGATACCCAGGTCCGTATAATTATGTCCTTTCAATACACCCGCTGCATCCTTAGAGCTTGTATTTCCTCGTTCATTTTTGAGATTATCACATTCAATATAATGGTGTCCTTTGAGATGACGTCAAATCCCGAAGGTTGAGCTTGATTTGCATAGTTTAATCTCCACACTGCAAAAAACACATATCCCCGTGTTTTCCTTTCTGTTAAAATATTTTCATATCAAATGGGCGACATCCTTCTACACTGAAAGCACTCCATTAACTGAATGAGTACAAATCTGAGTTCAATTTCTATATATACTGTACTTTTTTACATGCATATATACAGGGTCGTTATCCTAAATACGGCGGAACATGTGTCGACACAATGCATATATGCAGCGTCGTTATCCTCAATGTGGTGACACATGTGTCGATACAATGCAAATATACATGGTCGTTATCCTCACTGTGACGGCACATGTGTCGACACAATGCACATATATATGGTAGTTAGCCTCCCTGTGGCGGCAAACGTGTCGACACAATGCATATATACAGAGTCGTTAGCCGCACTGTGTCGATACCATGTAGGGATTTACACACATTTTGTGCAAAAGGGTTACCATACACTGCCAGATGCATTATACCTAGGCAACCTAACCTAATCTAACCAATAGAACAAAATCCCGTGCTTTTGTTACAATATATTTAATGTGGATCAGCTTCACGTCACGTTATGTTGAATGAACTAATCGACCCTTCCTAACCTAACCTATTGTACCCAAGAATAATGTAATTTCGATCGACTTTTCCATGCATGCATATGATTTTTAGTGTTTAGGGATTAATGCATAACAAATATATCCACTTGACTCTGCAAATTGGCCTATCCTTAGCAGTTTTGATACGCATTTCCAAAATTTCATCTGTTATCATGTATAATTTCATCATTGTTTGAATGTTATTCATATTTTCATAAGATTCTTGATAATTGATTTTAAACAATTTCTACATTACTTTCACATGTTATCCAGACTCATCAAAAAAATAACTTAACCAAACGTATATGCGGTATTCAGTCATTGATATATACAATGCATATCAAATATCTGAACTTGACTCCACATTTTGATATATTTTTTGCAGTTTTGATTCATACTTCCAATTTTGGTTTAGTAAATCATCAAAAACCTAACCTAACCTTACCTTATGTATGGTTTTCAATTATTGATATATACGTATGAACCCCCTTCCAAACATTTCTTTATAAAACTTGCACCTAATTATTTCTAATTCGTGGTCAATCTCGACTCATATGTGTTAGCAGAGAGGACAGATTTACAATCTAAGATGGATTGAATGTTACATATAATATATATGTGTGTGAGTGTGAGCGTATGAGGGTGTGAGGTGCGCCTTGCCGTTGGCCACCCCCCTTTCTGGGGGATGAGGCCTAGTGTCTGTGTCTGTATCTGTATCATACAAACGGACACATGGTCTCACACTGTTTTTTTTTCCTTCGATACCTCCAGGCACTACATCCTCTGACGACTTGAACAGTTGATTTGCCTCTTTTTTCCTATATTTTTCATATTCCTGACAATGACTTCGTTGCAGATGTCTCCACACATTACTCGTGGACTTATGTTTATTAAATTTTATTACATTTTTTCATAAATTACAAACCCCCGTTACCCAATTTTTTTGAACAAACGACGACTCAAGCTATACCCCATCCTTCCACAACATGATCACAATCTTGTATGAGCAAGGTCTGATCGGAGTCTGATTTATAGTCTCCCAATCTGTAACAGAGTAAGATCATTTACCTCGTGATAGGTTTATGGCATCATTTCACGCCTTGAAACATATTCTTCTACCGTGTTCGACAAATCAATGCTACCTCCGACTGACACGACGTTTGCAATTTCAACGCTTAACCGTTGAGTTTTAGGATAATATAAACAATTGTTTTAGGATTTGCATAGTTTTACTAGTATTTATTGGCATTGTTTACAGACCTTGCTGATATCATCAAGGACATAAACCTCGTTTTTTCATCTGTATCAGCATAGTGCGTACACACAACCATTCCCATCACCACTTTGTATCAGTCATCTCTCAAAATCAATCATATAATCCACCATATATTTGATGCGAATACGGAAGCCTGTTCCATCCCCTTGAATCCATAAATGTAGATCTCCGCGATTCCATACATGTTCTTCGTCTTCTTGGCGAGCTTTAGTTATTCGAATCTTGTTCATTTCAATGTACGTCCTATCTATATCCTAAAGAAATTTCATCATATGCTCCAGATTTTCTTCTGTTCCTAGGAAAAATTTATTTCCCACCAATCCGACTTTATTACACTGCCTAAAGATTGTTGCTTGAATCGTATAAATTTCAAGATTTACCTTCTTATTTTCTTTGAACTGTGTTACATATGACTGAAGTGTTTCGAAATCAGTTAACCAAATCCTGTTTTCTTAATTTTTCTTCCACACATAGATAATAGATCCCACTCATATGATTCTTGTTCTCCGCATTTGTAGATAACTAATATCTCCATCAGTAGTCAATATATTCTTGAGCTGAGCCAACTCATAAGCGAAGATTTTTTCATCCAACACTCGTTAACAAATTTTTGAGACGTAAACATAAATTTTATTCATTATACGACGATACGCCCGTTTCCGCTTGTTCTCCACGTAACACTGACTCCATTCCCGGCATGCAGCCGCCTTACATTGCTCGCATTGGTCATCAAGTGTGTATGTATGTATGGATTTATGTACGTGTATATTGGTGTCTTTGTCCGGGCGTCATTTTTTTTTTAATTTAAAAAAATTTGAATTTCAAATTGTGCTGTACATTTATATATATA
>SDVV010045368.1:0-10072 GCA_016164225.1 Gammarus roeselii
CCCACATAGGTGGTCACTGTATCTTTGATTGGCTCCATACCCAGGCTGGGATCCTGATCACTGCACCAGCCCACATAGGTGGTCACTGTATCTTTGATTGGCTCCATACCCAGGCTGGGATCCTGATCACTGCACCATCCCACATAGGTGGTCACTGTATCTTTGATTGGCTCCATACCCAGGCTGGGATCCTGATCACTGCACCAGCCCACATAGGTGGTCACTGTATCTTTGATGGGCTCCATACCCAGGCTGGGATCCAGATCACTGCACCCAGCCCACATAGGTGGTCACTGTATCTTTGATGGGATCCATACCCAGGATGGGATCCAGATCACTGCACCCAGCCCACATAGGTGGTCACTGTATCTTTGATGGGATCCATACCCAGGCTGGGATCCTGATCACTGCACCAGCCCACATAGGTGGTCACTGGACCTTTGATGGGCTCCATACCCAGGCTGGAATACAGATCACTGCACCAGCCCACATAGGTGGTCACTGTATCTTTGATAGGCTCCATACCCAGGCTGGGATCCTGATCACTGCACCAGCCCACATAGGTGGTCACTGTATCTTTGATAGGCTCCATACCCAGGTTAGTATCCTGACCAGTGCAAGAATAATAACGCATAAGCTATTCCACATCAATAGTCATGGTTCCATCGATGAGATCCGTACCCATACAAGTGCTTTAATCACTATACACCAAAGATAGGGGCCCTTAAAACGAGCTTCATTATTAATCAAAACGTCATTGAAGGAACCCAACCGTAGGTCGAGGTAGCCACTACACTCCTAACAAAGAGCTTATTGAAGGATGCCAAACGCCATGAGTGTGCAATTATTTTTCCTCATCCTTCATTCAGAATGCGGATTATCCCTCTTAATTAGATCAAACTTTGTTCGAGATCATTCCCTTCCTGTATGATAAGACCTTTAGTTTGTGAGAGAAGAAGTGCTCAATTATCTGTTTGAAGTGACAGGTGGAGCGGGTATTATCCGAGTTTGTGTAAGCTGGTGTAATTGCTTAGCCCCAACTTCTCCTGCATAAAGAATGAGATACGGCAATCGCACAGCTCGAAAGTCCTGATGCCCACTGACAAGCGCATGCTGGGAATGTCTCAACCAGTGCAGGCTCCTATGTTGTCCTACACCCGTGAGGAAGATGACGCTGTCTCGCAGGTGCTCCCATAGATCACACACCGACGCGATATCATGATTTAGCCTGCCGGGTGCAATAACTGGGCACGACGTCATGACGTGCTCGACCGTATCGGGTCCAGCCTGGCACCGCAGGCCCAGATTGGAATGGGTGTTTCGCAGTCTATGCTGGAATAAATGAAAGGCCGTGAGGTGCCCGCAACACACCCTCAACAGACGAACCCTGTTACCTCTGGCCAAACCAAACTCCACCATGTCCACCTCCGGTAAGCGACTCAGTAAAACCGTGTCGGCTTTATGGTCAGCCAGTGAAAGAGCTAAAAAGTGTGTGTGTGTGTGTGTGTGTTTGCATATATATGTTGTCAGTAGGGTGGGAAATACTGATGCAGAGGTAGCTAAAGTGGGGTGCCGATGTGTTATGTGTGTTTCGGTGGGTTTGACGTGGGTTCAATCGGTAGCGACAGGGATGTGCCGAATACAGTCATGTTGAAGAATTCTGTACCCCTTATATCAAGATGATGTTCGAGTGGGACGACATTGGTTTCCTGACGCAAAGGAAGAATAGGTGCGGTATGTGTGAAGCCCATTGCGATGCGTAAAGCCGTGGTCTGTGATCTTTGTAGGGAGTTAATGTATGTGGGACCAAGGTCGGGGAACCAGGCAGTATTTTCGTAGGAAATGATGGGTCCGATGAATTGTTTGTATATCGTTGTAATTGATTCCTTGGTGTGTCCTTAGGTTCAATCTAGGTTCGTCTGTAGTGCTGATGTTGTTTGTGCGAGGTTTTGAACGTCATTCCAATGTCATAAGTTACTGCAAGGATCGTGGTAGTGGGACTGAAGGGTATGGGAGTGTTTACGAGTGTGGCATCGGGGTGGATGAGGTGTTCACTATTATCTGAAGCTGATAATGCGAGAAATGACTTACTTACATACACATTCATTCTGTTTCCTGTAGCCAGACTCCGAGAGAGTTCAGGTAGGTGTTGGGTTTAGTTGCCATGGGCAAGTTGTGTATGACGGGGAAAGGACAAAGCCCTGGCGAACACCACTGGTGAGGTGGCGTGTTTGGGTGTTTTTGTTATTGTAGACTGTGTATGAGGCTGGATCTGTGTTGTATGTAGGCATGGTTACTCACAGTGATGTCTACCGGCATGGTTACGCACAGTGGCAAAATGTTTTGCGGCAGCGTCAATTCATGTGCATTTAGTGATGTTGAACTCGTGTAGAAAGGTTCACATTGACACTGTCTAGACGGCCCATTCTGTTTTTTTGTTGTAACTAAAAGTTTGAGGGGGTGTTTGTCGTCGATTGGGGATCGAATGAGAGGCCTATTGGGAGGGGTCGGAGGACATGTCCTTGTGGACTGCCCATGGACAGTTTAAAGTGTAATTGGGAAAGCAGAATGAGATGTCAGGAGAGATCTATTGAGTGTTGATTGAAAGGTTTGCGAGGATATATTAATGTAACCAATGTGTCTAGGTAGACAATGAGGACATTTTCTCTCCGGTCAGTGTGTTTTCGTGGTGAACCAGGTCGTGTACGTTGAAGTCACCTAGAGCGAAAGTGTTGGTGGTGGTGTTGAGATAGCATATGCGAGGTGTGTGTCGCGGTTGACATGAGATGGATGAAGGGACGTATCTGTTACATATGTTGTATTATTTCTTGTGGATTTGAATGAATACAGATTGCACCTCTAGTATGGGACCCAATGAGAGTTGTGCGAAGTTGTGTGAAGTTGTGTTTGTGTTGAGACGGTCGTGGCGGAGTGTCGGAGTGTTGTGTATCCAACAGGAGTGCGTGTTGTGTTGTGTATTCATTGTTTTTTTTGCGGTGTGCTATAAATGGCGGTGGAGTTGGTGTCACCGCGCGGTGCAGCCCGTGGTGACGCAGGCTGCGCCGAGGGTCGAGGAGCCGCTGTCGCAGCCCATCACGACTCCGGACACACAGGAGATGAGCCACCCATGAGAAGAGGGGTATCGGGTGTTGTTGTTAAGGTTTGTATTAATGTTTTTGGGTTGGGGGTCAGTTAATGCATTGGCCCATGGGGTACATTCATATTGTGAAGACACCAGAGCTTTGTCTTGATCAGTGTATCTTGTCCAGCATCTTCACTGGATCGCGTTGACACTGCTCATGTAGAGGTGACCACAGGTGGCATATGGGTAAGGGTTGGCCTTAAGGTTGGATTCTACGTCACCGGTTGGAAAAAGTAGAAGGAGAAAGAACGCCGGTGTTTGTTCACTTACCCAATAGGAAAAACTAGTTGTAGTATGTTTCGGCTCTGGTGTCTCCTGTTTTGTCGGTGGGCCAACGGACTGGGTAAACGCACATGCCGCGTCTACGACGACGCCATCGACAGCAACGTAAGCAAGAGATGCTGAGTGTCATCCACTGAGCTTCCGATTGCCGGCACCGTGAACAGGCCATTCGCGATGATCCGTCCGACCCTCGTAGAATGTATAAGCGGACGTGGTACAGAAGACGTCCTCCATGACACTGCTGCTTCCTTTTGGAGCAGCAGCATCACGCCAGTGTGCTCTAGGGAGGACTCGTGGTCCATCCTGAGCACTAAGAGTAGATGCGAACACAGCTTTAGACACAGTCAGATCAGCATGAAATTTACCTCCAACGTGTTGTCCGGGTTATTCGTATACTTTCCGATGCATGGCACCGTGGGCTGTAGAAGCATTGTAAGCCCTTCCTCATGCTCCCTAGGCAGTAGATTGGAAAGAAGCTTAGTATTAGTCGTCAGGAGACTAGTATTCATGCATCTACCTCGTGTGCGAGCGGGGTATAAGGACGTAATAATACTCGCCTGTGCGACCGGGGCATAAGTGATGTAAGAATGAACTCGCGTGTACAGGCGGAGTGTGGGAGCTCGCGTGTACAGGCGGAGTGTGGGAGCTCGCGTGTGTAGGCGGAGTGACGGCGAAGAAAGAACTCGCTAGTGCAAAGGTTGCATAAGGGATTTAATAATTAACTCGCGCTTGTGGGAGTCGGGAGGGCATTGTGAGAACTCGCGTGTGTGTATGGGGCATAAGTGATGTATAAATGTGGTTTACGGGATGTCATAATGAACTCGCGTGTGTGAGCGGAGTGATGACGAAGGTAGAATCGAGTGCATGAGCGGGTCGTAATGGATGTGATAAAGAGCTCACGTGTGCGAGGGTGGCATATAAGGGATGTCATAATGATCTCGCGTGTGTGGGCGGAGTGGGGCGGAAAGGAACTCGCTTGTGTGAACCGATTATGAGTGGAGGAAGAATTGACATGAACATCGACAAAAATATTTGTATTTCAATCCTTTTTTAGGGAAGGTGGGAATTTAGAAGTGTCTTGTGTGTCTATTTGTGACTGGTATTTGAGGGCAATACCGGCAAAACAAATACATGCGTTACGATCGGTGGTAGTTTTCAAGTACCGGTACCGCTACCGGTAATACATTTCTTTTAAATCAGACCGAAAGTGGTACCGCTGGTACTTTTTAAACGGTATTTTTGTCGTTATTGGTTACCAAGGAAATATCGTTAAAAAAACGTGCAGGCAGATCAAGATTGAAATACACGACAACAGTTTATAGATCAGGTTTGACACAAGCGGGCTTAAAATACTTTTTATGTCCCTTTCCCACATGAGTATGAATACAAACAACAATGCTGGAGATGTTCAGTATAGAGCCACCTATCAGAGAACATACTTGCGGTCGCATCTCAACCTGACAGCCACCCGTATATATTGCGGAAGACACAGCCTAGATATGCAGGTAGAAATCAAACTTTATTCCTATTAATATCGGGATCTACCTGCACAAATAGTATTCTGTCCCATCTTTCTTTAAATGGGGATTGTTAGCATCCCTCACTGTTACACATTGCCTCCAGGAAGGGATTATTCGAGTATTCGATTCATTCCTGGAGGCGATTCATTCCTGGCAGTCAACATAATATTCTGCACATACTAGGCTAGCACTTGTTCGTCTTGGAACACCCACTCGTTTCCTAAATATGTCATTGTATGCTACTCGCAGTTTGCTCATAGTACCCCTCGTAAATTTACACCACAATGAGTTACAGTATATAGAATAACAGTAGGTTTTAAAAAGCTGCAGCTTAACATCCGTAGTACAAAATTTGAATTTTCTTATAAGCTGGTTGCCAACCATATTCAACTTCCGGTGTTGTTTAGAGATATCGTCGTCATCACAGCGGTTATTTAGTATTAAATACTGCAAGTAGGGGACTGTATGAGGACTATTAGTCGTATTCACTTTAATTCTGGCCAAAAACATCAATCCTCCTCTTCCATGAGGACGATAAGGCGTCCTCTCTGGTTGACGACCTTCTATAGAACTGACAGAAGCCCAACTCTCGGGAAGCCCTCACACTGGGAAAGCCTACTCACTAGGGAAGCCCTCACACTGGGAAAGCCTACTCACTCGGAAAGTCCTCACACACGGAATGCCTCACACTCGTCCGTCAAGAAAAGACTCTAGAAATGTAATTGGAGACGCTGATTAGTTCATCCTCTCCTCTTAAAGCTAATGTGAGGTTCTTAACGAAGGCTGTGGTCGAAGTGACACGACTCGTCCAAGGAAGCGCAGAGCCGTATAGAGGGGGCACTTAGCGTTACTGTAGAACACCAGGAGCATCAATGTCAATTCTTTGTGTAATGAGGCTCCTTACCACGTTCAGACAATTCATATCCCTCAATGATAGTCTTCTCAATTAGGACTCGTAAGATTTGTTTTCACTCTCTCGTCACCAAAAATATATGTTTTTATTGTTAGATCCCACGACCCATTGCTAGAATGGTTGTACCCTGAGCCTAGCGTATCCAAGATTCTGCCACGTTCTTTATCACCCAACTGGGATTTTTTTACCGATTTGAACGTAACAACTGCAATGCTGCGTAACCTAAGTTCCTACCTCAAACTCATGCGCTGGCTATACATTTGTAATAATTTTTCACATAATTGCTATTCTCGATGTTGTGACTTAGATTGCTCTCTGTTACGCTGTTGTCACAAACACATCTGACAAAATTAATGTATCTTCATTCATTTTGTGTTTTGCATAGGAAACAATGGAATTATATAAGTTAATACACTTCATTAGTTATTGATTCAAAAACAATACGGCATGCATGTGAACCCTCGCCAAGCACTTGTCTCTGTATCCAGACAAACTAGTGAGATGCTAACTTTTATTTACCTTCAAGTGCAGTGTTATCAATCCTAAGGACTCCATCACTGAGTAGGATACAGATGCAAACTATAAATCCTTGTAGGTTGAACACGTTTGGCACGTGACCGTCCGAACACAGTGCAATCCTTTCAGCTGACCTGCCGCAGCAGCAAGACAAGCCAACCCTCTCACCGGCCTACCGCAAAAACCAAGCCGCACCGACCATTCCACTGGTCTGTCGCAGTAGTAGATTACTCCAATCATTCCATTGATCTATTGCAGTAGAAGGCCACGCCGAACTTTTCACTAGCCGACCGCACTAGCATATCACGCCGATCAGTCCACTGATTTGACGCAGTAGCAGGCTGAACATCAGGAAGTTTGCTGACAATGCTAACTAAGCTAGTAGAAAAAATGCTAACAGAACTTGAGTTTCATCAGATCCAATTAAGAAGTGAACAAAATTGTTGATTGGGCAGAAAAGTGGCAAATAGAATTCAGCAACGACAGATGATAAAGTGATGCACACAGACCACCACAACCCCAGCCACAATTATTACATGTCCAAAAATAAACTGATGCCCGCGGGAAAAAGATAAAAATTTGTGTGAAAACATTTGTAGCTATTTATTAGGTGACAAGCAAAGCGCCGATGCTGATAAAAAAAGCACGTAGAATGTTAAGTATGATAGCCGGTGCTATCTTGTAGAATGGCAAACCCATGTAGTGTTTCTAAGTTGAACCATGCATTTGATGCACCGCATCTCGAGAAGTCAGTCCAAGCTGGTCTCCACTTCAAAGAGGAGACGTTATTGTCTAGAGCTACCAAAGTTATCCCTCTCTGTGCAATGTCTCGTACGAAAACATTATTGTCGAGAGCTACCGAAGTTATCCCTCTCTGTGCAATGTCTCGTACAAAGACGTTATTGTCTAGAGCTACCAAAGTTATCCCTCGCTGTGCAATGTCTCATACAAAGACGTTATTGTCTAGAGCTACCGAAGTTATCCCTCGCTGTGCAATGTCTCGTACGAAGACGTTATTGTCTAGAGCTACCGAAGTTATCCCTCGCTGTGCAATGTCTCGTACGAAGATAAACTTCGCGTACGCTGCCATTATTTGTTGGAGAGCGTCCAGTCAGCGGTGACATGATCGAAGTGTGGAAGGATATGATGACCAGGAAAGCGTCAACCGAGCGAGCATTCTCACTCTAGATGTGAACATGCCGGCCATGGATATTGTTTATAATATCATTGGTAAGCGCTTTACACTCGCCATAACGTGTAACTTCTACACGTATAGAGTTGTCGAGGAATGGAACAAACTTCCATGAAAAGATGAACATCATGGAACAATCGAAACTTTCTATAGTGACGGGTCGATAGATTCTACCACAATCACCGCTAATTAGCTTTCAGATGTAGCACTTTTCAAAAACCGTGTCCGGCATTATAGCTAGCATAATAGTTAAAACTTGTTCTTCGACATTGACAATCTCGTATCAACAATGTTGGTTGGTGGTTTTCTCTTCAGGTGCTGATATGAGAATCATCATTAAATGTTATTTCCGACTACACATTTCCTTCTCACGTTCTTCACTACAGACACTACAGAGAAACATGACTTTCTTTTTGAATTATTTAGTTCAGAACTAATCTCCATACTGTTAAAAGACAACCTGATTTAGGCAAAAAGGACTGTTGTTGTCTCCTAACACTTGCTAACACTTGTAAACAACGGTCATATCTCTGGCCGGCCACAGTAACAGGCCAAGCCTGCCATTAGACTGGCCTGCCCGTAGTAGCAAGTCACGTCTATCGTTTCACTGGTCTGCCGCAGTGGCCGAACACGCTGACCATTCGATTGGTCTGAAGCAGTAGCAGGCCACGCAGCCCATTCCACTGGCTCGCCGGCAGAAGCAGGCCACGCTGCCCATTCCACTGGCTCGCCGGCAGTAGCAGGCCACGCAGCCCATTCCACTGGCTCGCCGGCAGTAGCAGGCCACGCTGCCCATTCCATTGGCTCGCCGGCAGTAGCAGGCCACGCAGCCCATTCCACTGGGTCGCCGGCAGTAGCAGGCCACGCAGCCCATTCCACTGGCTCGCCGGCAGTAGCAGGCCACGCAGCCTATTCCACTGGCTCGCCGGCAGTAGCAGGCCACGCAGCCTATTCCACTGGCTCGCCGGCAGTAGCAGGCCACGCAGCCTATTCCACTGGCTCGCCGGCAGTAGCAGGCCACGCTCGCGTTTCAATTGATGCCCGTTATCAAAGCCTCCTTGTCTGGCAAAGCTGACGGCTGCAGGGCCCAGGAAGACTGCAGCTCCCTTGTAACAGCCGTTAAACCCATCGTCAGATTCTTTGAATAAATGTCGATGGCAATACAATGAAAGGTTCTCTTGCGTTAATGAAGGTGCAGGGCGGTATAAGCTAGTATCGCATGTTGGCCCTGCACTGGATCAATGCCGATAGATAACGAGGGGGCGAGGCAGCATCGGTTCTGCCCACCGGTGCTCACAGGAAATAAGGCCTTGAAACGAGGGTCTTGTTGTGCAGAAAACAGTTGTTTTATTCGAGAATACCCGTTCCTATTCATTTTGATGGTTTATATGCAAACTTGAAATTCATTTTACTAGTCACGCTCGCCATAACAAGATCAATTTATTGACGACTCCATTCAAATACTATTATAAAATTGAATTTCCATCTGTATGCTTCAACACTAAAATAGTCATCTAAGAAACAAAACAAATAAATTTCAGGGAAATTCCCGAACCACTCAAACGAAATTTACAAGCTTCTACGAACTCAAAATAAATTTGATCTTGTTAAAAATATGAATTAAGGTTTGGTTTTGCTGACTTGCAGTTGACATTCATTCAAGCGACACACATAAGATATAATAAAAAACGATTACCTACCAAACCCCCTTTGATAGTTCACAAACAGATCCCACTTGATGGCTCACGTAGGCTTGAGAGAACCCCGACTACGTCATATTTTTAAAAGATAAAACAGAGTCTTTTCACTCATTTCATCTACCGAGGCCCCTTTGATAGTTCACAAACAGATCCCACTTGATGGCTCACGTAGCCTTGAGAAAACCCCGACTGCGTCATATTTTACGAGATAAAACAGAGTCTTTTCACTCATTTCATCTATCAAGACCCCTTTGATAGTTCATAAACAGATCCCACTTAACGGCTCACGCAGGCTTGAGAGAACCCCGACTACGTCATATTTTTAAGAGATAAAACAGAGTATTTTCACTCATTTCAGAGGTATGTTTGGTTCTACACAGACGCCTAGCGTTCTGAAACAAACTCGAACTAGATTCTCGTGTCCTCACACAGAAAATATCATCTATACTCAGCAACACCATCAATTTTTATTCTACTCTTTTGTATATGCCAACGTGTGTTTTTGGTGCCTGGTTTCTTTTCGATGCTACGATGTACCCGTTAGAGCGCCCTACGCTGAAGGGATCACATCAAGGATTGATTGAGCATTAGTGCAGAGGGAGCGAGGGAACGGCCAGAGGGTAGTACTAGGAGTAAGGGTCGTGTGGATGAGACTAACGTACGACACCCTGAAGGGTAGTACTAGGAGTAAGGGTCGTGTGGATGAGACTAACGTACGACACCCTGAAGGGTAGTACTAGGAGTAAGGGTCGTGTGGATGAGACTAACGTACGACACCCTGAAGGGTAGTACTAGGAGTAAGGGTCG